>JAODGE020023323.1:0-14612 GCA_027574965.2 Ecitophya simulans
AATTTGGAGCAAAATTATACGGAAATTGAAAGACCAACTCTTCTTCTACGTAAAGATGTAAAATTTGCAAAATTATCTTTGCTAGAACGCGTGTTACAGCCGATTTTGCAAAGCATGTTTTGTAAAAATTCAAAAACTGGATAATTTTGAGGGCCTTTTGACCCACTTCCGATAAAAATTTAGAGTAAAGTTATACAGAAACTGAAAGACCAACTGTTCCTCTACGTAGAGATATAAAATTAGCAAAATTATCTTTGCTAGAACGCGTGTTACAGACGATTCTGCAAGGCATGTTTTGCAATAGTTCAAAAATCGGTTAATTCCGATGGAAGTTTGTCAATATGTTATACGGAAATTGAAAGACCAACTCATCTGTTACGTAATGACGTAAAAATCGCAAAACTATCTGGCCTAAAACGCGTGTTACAGGTGATACTGCAAAGCATGTTTTGCAAAAGTTCAAAGTTAGTACCAATTTTGGGATGAATCGTTCTACAAGGCCAGCCCTTCTGCGACGAAACAAATTCTCAAAATTAGGCGAAAAGGAGCGTATGTATAATAAAATATATTGATCAAGTCATGTTTCATTGTTGTAGTATGCATTAATCAATATATTAAATATTTGCCTTTTCCGCGAATTTTCTCCCATATATTTTCAAGCCAAAATCATATGTATGTACCTGCTATATGGCGCAAGTCGCACAAGTCGTACATGTCCAGTGCTCCAGTGGGCGTGCTAGTTCCGTGTTCATCCAGATTCGTCTCGTTTTCCATCGTCGTCGGTTCTATCCCCGGTCGGTGTGGTTATCTCTCCAACCTTAGACATTGTAAAAGTTATTAATAATATGTTACTGTATTGATATATGTTATTTCGGTTTACAGTGTCTGTTGTCGCTTTGCGATTACTGCTTTCCATTTTCTTCTATCCACACAGTCCTCAGCTAATAGGTCCTATGTGCTCATGATCTTATTTATTCCACTTTGCCATGACATTCTTAATCTGCCTCTTTTTCTTTATCTCTGTAGAGCCACTCTGTTACCATCTTTGGAATTTGAGTTTCAGTCATATGGTTTATGTGCTCATACCATCTGAGCTGGTTTTTTTATGATATACTCCACAATCAGTTCTTCAGCTTGCATTTTTTTTGGATTTGGTTGTATATTGTCTATTTTATTTATTCTTGCGAATTCTGTGTCGTTGATTCGTTTTTTGTCACTTTCGCCCGTTATTCACGTTTTTGCCCCATACATTATCATGCATTTTACCATTGTGGTGTATAGTCTAATTTTTACGTTTCTGGAGATGTTCTTGCCTGGTTTAATCTATGCTTTAAATTTCAAGTATCTCTACCATTATTATACGATCCAGATATTTGTATTCTTTGCTTACTTGTTTTCCATTATTAGGTCTTCATATTGTTTGTTTATGTTCATATATTTTGTATTTTTCAATTAGTTTGCAGGTTATATACTCAGCACCCTCCCTGTATTAGGCCATTATTACCTGATCATCTGCAATTTGTAGTGCGTAGACTCCCATGTTGGCTATATCAAATCCCATTGCTGAAGATTTTCTCTTCCACACATGGAGTGTTCCTTCAATGTAGATCTTAAATAATATTGGCAATAAGCAGCATCCTTGTCTTAAGCCTTTATTAAGTTAAATGACCATACTTGGGCTACCATTCTGTTTGATTCTTGCCATGGTGTTTTCATATAATGCTCAGATTGCATTAATGATTTTCTGATTGATTCATGGGTGGTCTCCCATTCTTGGATTGGTATTATTTCTATTTTTACATTGTCCTTGTGAGTGGTATTCAGTGCTTTTATTAGTTTCCAGACCCTGGTCCACCATTTTCCTCCAATATAGTTTTCAATGTTCTCACAACTTTTTTTCCCAAAGTTTGTTGTTAAACTTGTTCACTAATTTCAGTACAAGTTACTTTATCCTTAGATATTCATTCCAATTGTCTTGTAATTTGCTGTGCATGCTTTGTAAAAAACTTTCTTTCTTTGTATATTCCCTTTGTATCCTTTGTATGAATGATTCTGTTGTAGGCATCTGTTCGCAATGTATCTTCTGGTATTGGTATTATTTTTTTGCAGCCTTTTGATGTTGATTTGTTTTTCAGGTGGCCCTATTTGCATTTTAACCTGTATTCTCTAATAGTCTCATCTGCATTCTGTGCCTCTGCATGCTCTCACATTCAGTACTCGCATGCTGCCTTATGATAATATAGTCTATCAAGGATTGGATTTGCCATGTCCTTTTCTGCAAACTTACCAACTACTTTGTTGTTCCCTGCTCTGCTGATATGTATTAAAATTAATTTTCTTGTTTTTCCACATGCGTCTATTATTTACTACTACTACTGATTGCAGTTTCCTATAGAATTCCTCTTTTTCATTTGTTCATCAACTCATCAATTGATTTCGTTATAGTGTCATACACTGACTGCTGTTGCCGATTTAACATTTATTCTGATTCTTCACTCTCACGTTCCACTTCATAATTACTTATTGGCATTTTTATGTTTATCGCCAGTTGCAACAAACTGTTCGTATGCTTCGCTCGCATCGTTCGCGTCGAGCAGTATAAGTGTTTCGTTCGGCTTACCTTCTTGCATCGAACGCTCTCAATACTTTGAACTCGTGACTCACCCAGTATTTCTTGTAAATATATCGAAGATCCAGACTCGTGCCGCGTACATTATAATGATTACAAGAAACTAACTATTTCCTCTGAACGAGTATGCTATTACAAACCACTCGCAATATTAATTTGTTTATATGAATAATTCCAAAAGTCTCCGCTGATGGCGCTATAAGAAACTTCTTGAGTCAGCTGTGCATAACTTTGAGATAATTTACCCCGTGAATACTTTATTAACTTATTATTACTAATATCAGCGTTAATACAATGTTTAAGCACGTTGTAAAAACACGCGAGAACTGGTTATAAGTAAATACAATGTTTATTTGGGGTATAATTACATTTTTAACTGCACTTGTTGTCTTTATAACCTGGTAAGTAAGGTTAACTTTTAATAATTTTTACTAAACCAGCAGATGGTTTTCAAAACATCGCCAATTTAATTCAAATAAATTTGTTTTAGGATACTACCAATAGTAATCTCTCTAATCCTTAGCAAGAAGTTAAATGCAAGTGTAAAAATTGGCCGTTTTGGGATAATTTATCTGAAGTTGTATGATGTTGAGTATGTTTGTAATGACATAAAAGTGGTTTGTATTTACATAAAATATTTATTTAAGGACTTCTTGTATTGTTTGCTTTGTCTTTTACAGAATATTAAAGAGATTGGTCTTAATAGCAGCTTTTTAAATGCTGAAGTTAAGAAATTATTCACATTAGTTACTCAAGATGTCAGTATTACATACAATGTCCAGAAGAAGGTGGACAAATTGGAAAAGGTGGGGAAGAAAGTGGTCGATTATAGAAATATGAAAATACCAGCTTCTCTACCATCATTTGCACAGGTTTGCACTTACTCTCTTTGTCCACAATGATTTTATGCTAATCAAAGTAGTAATATGTCGACTTTCAGTTTATGGCTGTGCATGTCTACAACATCTCAGCATTGGTCATTTTCAAATCTTCAGAGGGGGACTATGAACACTTACAAAATATTAGTTTGTATGCGGATGCAAAGGAATTACATTTAGATGGGTCAATAGTACAAAACTCGCAGACCTTACTAGTGAACATTAATTTGTTAGAAGCATCAGCGAGAGTTTTAGATGGTCGAGTGGACATGACTCAGGAGGGCGTGAAGATAGTTGAGAGAGATTCTTTAGCGGAAATACGTTTTGCCATCACGACTGAGGCGACTTTGATTGCTCAAGGTCCATTGTCTTTTGAAGTAAGTTTTCGATTCTGGTCGTTTGGTACAAAATTTCGGTAAAATTTTGGTGTTTTCCTAGAAATTGACAGTTGGCATTTGGCAAACTAGCGCAATAGTTACTGAGGGTTTTTATAGAATTGTCCAGAGACGAAATGAAAGCGCGTCTGGACATAAAAGTTTAAAAACATTGCAGAATGTTGAAGTCCAGGATGCGATTTATGAGGATTACGGGGATGTTTTTGCTCGGTTTGCACCTATCATACCCAAAGTAAGGTGATTGTGAGATTATTACAAATTATTTTCAACTTTTTTTTGTCTTGCAGAATTTTGTATTGAGAATTGACAATATTTCATTACGAGGAGTGAGTAAATACCGTAACAATGATTTCGCCGCTACTCTCAGCAGTTTCGTGTGTAACTATCGTTTCTATGGCGTGAATTCGCCGATTTTGCTGCCTCACATTCTCGCTTCTTTCGTCATCGACGACTTGGTGGTGAGAAACAATCGCGAACAACTAGTTCTTCTAAAACGGGTCAAGTTAGATGCGAAAGTAAGTTTTTTGCTGGTTTTTTGGTTTTATTCTTTTAGGGTGCCATTAATGCTGTTTTCTTAGATCGACAATTACGTCGTCGATTTATATCTCTTTCTCAATACGTTAAACGTCGCCTACGATCACGAAACGATCTACACATGGTTGTCTACCCATTTCCTGCATAAACGTACGAATTCCACAGCATCGGACTCGGAATATTCTGCATCGTCGTCTGAGGTTTGTGCCAAGGCAACATCGCCCAAGGACGCGAGGCGAAACTCCGTGGAACAGTTCCTACAACGATACGTCGTCAACGGATGCGCCGAGTTGCTCAACGTGACGGGCTTGATTCGCTTCACCGACGAGAATAACGACTACATATCCTCGGCGGGCGTGAACTTAATCAAGTTCATACTCAATCAGTCCACCGATAATGTTGCGGGCGCGCACGACGGCGTCGGTTTCGACGGGCGCGTGTTTCAAACCGAACTGCTCGTCGAAAGTTTGTGCTGGAGTTTCAAAGACTGCGCGCAGGACGCGCACGTATCGAAGAAGATGCATTTCTGGGGCACGCCCTTGTATTTGAACATGGCGTTGATCCACTACGAGGTGGGCGCCAGCGAAGACGCGCGAGGGCGGCTGACGAAGGTGCACAGCATTGTCGACGGGTTGCAGTTGGAGTGGTCGCACACTCTGGCTGAGTACACCGTGTTGGCGATGAAGGCGTTCCGACAGTATGGCGGCAGACACGGCGGTCGGACGGACGGGCGTGCCCCGAGGGCGGGCGCTGGAGGGCGAGGAACGAAACAGAGTGAAGTTAGGGTTAATCTCCAGGTGAATCTGCATCAAGTGAATTGTTTCTTCAATTCGACGGAGAGCGATAACGAATATTTGGCGTTACGCCTCGACACGATTAAATACGATCACGATATTTTCACTGCTGTTACTCACACTCATGTCGTGACCGTCCAGTTGGAAGAGAGCAAAGCGTCCTTGGCGAAAATCTCTCACGCTTATTACACGTGCCAGAAGAGCGAGGATATTAAAGAATACAAACTCTACGCGCAGATCGTTCGCGTTCATGTGCAGGCGCAAGGACGCGATCATCAGACCGATGTTCATTTGCACCTCCTCAATAACGTGCAGATTCAATGGTCCCCCAACTCGCATCTCAAACTTTTGTACCTTGTTCGCGAAATCCGCGAGTTTCTCGAGCTGTTTCAAGCGGAAAAACTCCCACAGACGAGGACACATAAACGGAACACGAATTTCATCCTCGATGTACTGGGTAACTTCAACCTCGACTGCAAAATCTCCGACGAGCATAGTTTAAAGTTCACCTTCGACGAGATGACGATAAATTACTGCACGGGCGAGAAACCGCCGAAGATGACGCTGTCCAACTCGCAGTTCTCGGTGTTCGTCGACGACGCGCTGATTTTCGTCGTCGCCGGGATATTCATGCAGCCGGTCGTGCAGGGCGATGTGTTAGAGCTAATTCGCGCCGAGCGACTGGACACGGATAGCTTCGTTAAGGAGTTTAACGATCCGCAAGTGTTGGAGATCACTTCGCTTCGGGCAATATTTCCCTACGCGCATCAGTTTGCCGACGCGGTGAATAACGATTTCGTCAGCCTGGTCAAGTGGTTGAAGAGCATACATAGGAGGGACGCGGCGGGGGCAGGCGGAAAGAAGGACGAGGACAGAGGGAGAACGGTCGCCAGAGATTTACTGGTCAATATCAAGGAGTTCGTCTTCGAGATGTCCGACGATCCGTTCGAGGTGAAGTTGAGGGACAATTTCGAATTGTTGGTGGACGAGTACCACGAGAGTCTGAAGAGGAAGAAGAAGTTGGCGGACAAGGTGGAGCAGTTGGTGATGAAGCACCTGCATCTACCCGCCGGAAAGGTGGAGGAGTTGTACGCTAACCTGCAGGAGAAGAACGCGCAGATTTATATACAACGCAGCAAGCAGTTGAGCAAGGAAGAGGGCGGAAGGCGGAGCTTGTTTTCGTGGACGTGCAATAACGTCGAGCTGATGATTCTCGCCGATGAGACCATACACGGACGTGAGAATATTGTCAAGGTGAGTGACTGATTAAGAGCTGCGAACATATTAATAAATTCGAACTTTTGAAATCCCAGGTGATGAGGGAGATCGATTGCGACACGCCTTGGCCGGAAGAAGGCTTGGAGTTCTCCACGCTCTGGTGTCGGCAGGTTTCGATGCGTTGCGAAGAGTGGAAGTTCCAGCTGCGCGACTTTCCCCAGCCGTTTCTTCTCATTCAGCAGTGGTACATTTCCGGGATGCTGGTTGGGGCCGAACAAGTGGCACCACCTCGAGGTTGGTACGCGAACAACGCGAAATACGCGGGCAATGTTGTGCATATATTTATTTAGTAATGAACACGTTTAACTCTTCTTATTTGACAAACCGAAAATACCGCTAAGACCGTCGGATACGGCCTGAACACCTTCGAGGGCGTTCAATCCGAGCTCTATAACGTGCTCCATTATGTCGTCCATTCCGGGAATACTTCCGCGTTTTACCTGCGCGAAATGTATCAAATTAAATTAGGAATATTTGAGTGAATAGGCAATTAATTTACCCTGCTAACAACAGTAGCCGAAGTGACACTGATCAACAGAATTTGTATCAACAGCACCTTGAAGAGCTGCATGGCTCCGTGCTTGGGGAACTTGTCGACACTTTTAGCTTCACAATCATAACGCCTATTAAACAACGCGCGCATTTATATTCCTGCATTTAATGATGATCACCGCATTGAGATGCAATCTATATTGTTCGCGGATTTCCTTTCGTATCGGAAATCTCATTAAAATGAAATCAGGTCAATTACGATGGTGTTTTGGTGTTGCGCAATTCTCACTTTGCTCTTTGTTTGCGTTTCAGCGAAGCGCGATGTTAAGATAAAACTCGGCGCGCCCTTTTCGTCACCGCTCGTTTCTCGCTCGCTCCTCCCCATGAAATTCTACCACGACCTCAACAGCGAGATCTCGTCGTTCTCGTACGCGTTCGGGCCCTGCTGGGAGCCCGTGATTGCGCAGTGCAATCTCGCCTTCGAAAAAATCTTTCAACCGTCGCGCGACGCCTCGCCGACGCTGCCCTTTTGGGACAAGATGCGTCTCCTCCTGCACGGGCGGCTCACGATGGAGGTGCAACAGCTGACCGTGCTGCTGCACGCCTCTCTCGATCCGTACAACACCACGGAGGAGATGGAGTTGACGTGGAACGACGTCATCATGGACTGGACCAACGGCAGGTTCGTTTTCAAGGGCGATTTCAACATTTTCGTGCGCACCGCGTCCAAGTACGACGATTGTCAGCTGTTGCACTTGCCGAATTTGAAGCTGGTCGTTTCTTTGGAGTGGATCTCGCTCGGCGATCCGAGGGATCATCATAACGTCATACAGTGCGCACCGGATAAGATACCCGAGTATTCCAGTAACACCAGGCACGATTCGTTTAGGGCGTTTAGGTCGCAGAACGTCAATTTGTCCATAACTTTGGAGACAAAAGCTGGGAAGAACGTGGAAGATATGGTGGAAAAGTTTCCTACGCTGTCGTTGTATGGCAGCACGTTGCGGTGGTTCGAGAATTTAAAGTTGATCCTTCAAGGCGTCACCAGGCCTACCAGGAGAGGGCAGATTTTTCAAAATTTGCGACCGAGGAAGCTCCAGTTGTCGCGGCACTATAAAAAGGTGCATCTTTTGTTGGGCCTGCATAAGTTTCAAGTCTGTTATTGGATGTCTTTCGCCATGCAGAGAGGGCTGCAACTTCTCGGCGGACATTTGGCATCCACCTCGGAGCATATCCTCTCGCTGGCGCCCGTCGACGATGGGTACATTCACAGGCCCAAAGCCGAGTGGTCCATAGTTTATGTTACTTCCGAATTGACCGATTCGGAAATCTGGTTGAAGAGCGCCCTGCTCTCGGATGATAACCTCGGCGATGTCGAGGGATATTTGAACAAACCCGTGGAGAAATGTTATTGTTTATCCGTGGCCAAAGTCAGCTACGGCAGGGAGCCACACAGATCCAGCGGCGGGGAGCGCAACGAACGGTCGGACACGCCCACTCATCGGCTCGTCGTCTACGATCTGAAGGGCGCCTGGACCCAGAGCAATCGAAACGTCGTGTTCAGTCTGTTCGACACCTTCATGAAGAACAAGCAGATGAAGAAGAACCTCAGCACGGAGGTGCTGAAAGCTGTGCGGAAGGAGAATAACGCTGGCACGCCTTTGAAACGAAGGGCGGGGACGCAGGAGAGCGGTGAAGATGGTGGCAGTCCTAAGCTTATATCAACGCCGAGTAGTGGTGGGGCTAGTGCCAGCGGAGCGACTGGCAGCGGCGGGATTGCGCAGAAATTAGAGTCTGGACAGGCGGCGACGATGTTGCAACAACTGATCGCCGAGGCGGAGAATAAGAATGTCGTTTTCAGCGATGACCTGTCTTCTGCTACGAGGCAGCAACATTTGCAGGGACCCCAAGCGTGCCAGGACGACGATATCATCCACAAGAACTGGAACATCGCGTTGGTCAACGCGCAGGTTTTGCTCAAGGGCTGCGAGACGAAGGGGTACGTGATCATGTCGGCGGCGAAGGCGGAAATCATGCAGCGCATACATCGGCCGGTGTGGAAGGAGTGCACCTTGGTTTCGAAGACCACCTGGGTGGGGAATTTAGAATGCATGCAGTATTATGCGACGGTCAATGCGGGCGGCGATGATATGAACGACGATCTGAACGAGAACATCATGTGGTTGACGGTGGATAATATTCAAGAGAAGGAGTGTACGGTTATTTCGGAGATACCCCAGGTGCCTAACATGGTGGGCTGTGGTGTATCCGTGGGAGCCGTAGTTTCGGACACCGTAGGAGCTTCCACTCCCAACAGTGATTCGCCCGTACAGTTGCAACGGATCGTTTCGCGTTGCAAATGTGAATTTTTCTACGTGGGGTACGGAGATATCTCGGTGGATCCAGCCACGCTACATGGTGAGTTGCCGCCACCACCACAGGAAGAGTTCGAACCGTTCTTTAGGCCTGGACAGAGCGCCGTGAATGCGTTCACGCTGATGCATCACGATCTGGATTGTTCCACCAATTCATTGCAGTACGCTATGCTGCTGGACATAATTAATAATCTGCTGTTGTTTGTCGACACTCATCGGAAGGAGGCACTTGAGAGACTGCAAAGGATGCGGTTTCAGTTGCAGCTGCAGTCTGTGGAGGATCAGCGGAAGCCCATTTTGATCTTTCAGACTAAGGTGAGAGCGACGTTGTCGCGTTTGCGGCGCTTGGAAAAGGAAACTTATCTCGTCCACAAAGCCCTCGCAGAGGAGACTTCTCCAGAGTTGGAGAAAGAATTGCTGGAGCTGGAGCAGCGCGTGCACGATTGTAAAAACTTGTTGAACAGCCAAGCCGAAGAGTTGGATAGCATGTTATCTTGTTATAAAGAGTCGCAGCTCTTGGCCAATTCGCGATTGTCGACGACGCGGAACGATAAGCCGTCGAAGATCGTTAGGGCCAACGAAATTTTCTTTAAGCACGCTCAGTGGAGGCTCACCGAAGCTGACGGACAGATTGGTATCGCGGATTTGGTGCTGACGAATTTTCTCTATACGAAAAACTCGAAGAGCGACGACAGCGTCGAACATTTGCTGGAGTTGGGATATGTTAGAATGACGAATTTGCTGCCAAATCAGATTTACAAGGAGGTCCTACTCCCGACTGAGATTCAGAGTAACATGCCTGTTGAACATAAGGTAAATTTAGTTTTCTGTACGGCGTTTACATTGATTTTAATGTTTTCTGTTTGTGCTGTAGAGAGTCGTGAGGATATTTTGTAGAGAGAAACCGCCGGTGGGGGGAATTTCCGTGAAGGAACATTTTGAAATCAACGTGGTGCCTTTGACGATAGGCTTAACAAAGAAATTCTACGATACGATGCTCAAGTTTTGTTTCCCTGAACGGGATCCAGATAATATTGACGGCGAACAACGCGCCGCGGCCGCGAATGATGACATGGATGATAACGTTTCCATCAAGGGGACGAAAAAGAAGGCGAGGAGGAATCGGGATTCGAACTTTTATGTTCACATTGATGATGTCGAGAAAATGAAGGTGCTGTTTACATTTGCAACTTTTTTTTTTAATTATTTGCTTACGTTTCTCGTCTGTCGGCTTTAGGAACGAGCGGAGAAAAATAAATTGTTTATTTACATCAAAATCCCAGAAGTGCCCGTAAGGCTTTCGTATAAAGGCAACAAGGAAAAGAATCTCGAGGATATTCGAGATTTTTCTCTGGTTATTCCGACGTTGGAGTATCATAATGTTACATGGACGTGGTTGGATTTGTTGTTGGCCATCAGGAGCGACAGCAGAAAGGTGATTCTCTCTCAGGCGATTAAGCAGAAGTTGCAGTTTAAGAGGAATATCGTTGGTGGGTCGTCACTGGACGAAGGATCGTCGCCGCACGAGGAACAGGATAAGGCCAAGATGTTGTTTGGCACGACGCGGCATGTGAGTTTTTGGCTTTCGTGATATTTAGGCGACTTAATTTAATTGTTGCATTTTGTTCTGCAGATGGATAAGCCAAAGAAGACAGGAGGAGTCTTTAAATTTGGAAAATAATATATAATATTTATTAATATACGAGTGGATATATTTAGTGTAAGAAATGCTTACTTATATTATATTTTTAATTGATAGAATGTGTGTATTTTGTGTTTACAACATGAAATTCTCTTTCATGGTAACTTCCAGGCACAATATCTCTCGACCTCTCGTTGCATCTTCGCAGATGAGTTGTTTTGCCAACATTGGTAAGATTTCTTGGTAAGATTTTCAAAACATGTACTGCAGAATTTTTGTCAAAAATGCCAAATTAACCAAGCAAAATAGTCGCAGAATTGAATGTAGATTCGAATGACACTAACCCATTTTGTCTAGTGTTAATACTTTCGTAGATATTGCTTATTAGCAGTAACATTGCATTAAATTTTTGGCAAATGTACAAAGGGGTAACTTTTTGCATTTTTGCCAAAAATTGCAATATTTAAAATTCAAATTAAACTAGCTTAATCGACGCAGAATTGAACGTAGATTCGAATGGTACTAAGCAGTTTTGTCTAGAGTTAATATTAGTTGAGATAATGTTTGACTGATTTAACATTGAATTCGATTTTTAGCAAATGAGAGAAGAGGTACCTCTTCTCTCTTTTTCAAAAAATGACAAAATATAAAAATTCAATTAAACTAGCTAAATCGATGCAGAATTAAACGTAGATTCGAACGGTACTAAGCAATATTGTCTAGAGTTAATATTAGTTGAGATACTGTTCCGCTAATAACTGTATAAATTCCAATTGCAAAAAGTGTTTTTTTATACGTTGCGCATACTGTAAAAAGTATCTTTGTTTCAAATGTTTTTATAATCTGTACCATAGTTTTCTTTTTGTTTTATTCGAAATTGTAAGCACTGTAATTTGTACGTGAGTTAATCATTATTGTAGGTACCGCGTGTATGTACCTTTTGTAGATTGTTGTCAGATGGCGTTGTATGTGCTAAAACTATTGCAAGTAGAAACAAATTCTCTGTGTTTTTATTTCCAATAGTTTTAACATATATGCTATCATCCCTAGACGTATCCACCAAAACTTGCCCTGTAAACCAGAGGCCATTCTAAAAGTATCTTATTACTTCTTCCAATCGGCAGTAAATGTAAAGATAAAATAATAGAACTAGAATATTAATCTAGAAGAAATTTAATATTATAATACTAATTTAATATTAAGGTGTAGCATATTGAAAGCGTAACACACTAAAAGTTCCAAATCGCTTATTTGACTCTACAGTAAAAGTATCTTATTACATCTTTATTTTTATGTAAATAAGTTGACTTGAAAATTTCAATATAATTTCGGTGATTTCCAGTAGTTTTGGTCTATATTCAGAAAGTGACTTGAATACACTAATGTGATTTAAATCATAAAAACGTCTAATAGTATCCGTTTTACAATTTTCCTAGTTATTTGTTCGAACACTTAAGTCAACTTATTTATGCGAAATTGCACGAAAAACTGCCAAACGCATAATCACGCCACGTCAATAAACAAACTAATTATTGGCGATTACGGTCGTTATTAAAGGGAATGCAATAAAGCGTCGATTAATAATAGACGAATTAATTTAATTGAAGTTAACACGAAGTGGAAATCAATAAAAACGCATTTGCGCAAGTCGGCATGACAATAGATGTGAAAATTGCAATTCGAATGTGATTGCATGCACGATGATATTCGGTC
Source organism: Ecitophya simulans (assembly GCA_027574965.2). Classification (NCBI taxonomy): domain Eukaryota; kingdom Metazoa; phylum Arthropoda; class Insecta; order Coleoptera; family Staphylinidae; genus Ecitophya; species Ecitophya simulans. The sequence continues at coordinate 12,731 of JAODGE020023323.1, forward strand.
GTTTTGCCTGCGAGTTGCGAGGCGATTCTTTACCTGCGTCGCGAAAAGGTCGCCGCGTTTGTTTTGATCGCGCGACGAATGAGGAGCGAGCGACGACGCGTTTATTTACCTGCGTGCGAGGGGATCGCGCGAAGGTCGGCGAGCCGTGCGTGCCGTGTGCACTTAAAACGGGTCAGTATCACGCGTCGTCTCGCGCCGCGTGTACGCACCGCATCGTCAGCGTGCATCGAACAATCCTTGCAGCGAATTAGAGGGACTCGTCGAACGCGGGCGTCCGTAGCGACTCGGCGAGTGGTTTCCGTGAGTACAAGTTATACGTTTCTACGGTTTTTTACGAAAACAATTGCATCTAATGCGTCAGCGAGGCGATGAAACAAGCGCGGACACGTGTTTTCATTTGTTTCACGCCGGCACTCGCGAGGGTCGGACGGTGGCAGCGTAGTGCTCGTTTGTTTCTCGCGCGCAGCGTTGGCTGTTGGCCGTGTTTTAATACCTGCGCGCCGGAGGGTCGCGAAGGTCAAGGGGGGTCGCGAAGTAGGTACGATTCGACGTTGTTTTCGAAAAACGCACACTCGCGCGGACGCAAATCGCGAAGCAATACCGGCGGCGACAGCGCGTTTCGAGGATTCCGAGTTGTTGTCCGAGGAGATTATAATTAATTACGGCCGTGCAGGACGCCCCGCACGTCTTCACCGCCTCCCCCGTTCTTTGCCCATTTTTTGAGATCACGTGCACTCAAAAGTATTAATGGAATTTTTGTTTAATTTTAGCGGTTTTTCATCTGGAACTCGGGTTATTACCGCGCGTAAAGTTCTGTTTTCAACAATTACTGCGTAAAAAATGGGCCGTTTTTTTGAGACTACGTGCACTCAACAGTATTAATGGGATCATGTCGAAATTCGCGCTTTTCTGCATTTTTATGTTTAATTTTAGCGGTTTTTCATCTGGAACTCGGGTAATTACCGCACGTTTTGAGTTCTGTTTTCAACAATTAATGCGTAAAAAATAGGCCGTTTTTTTGAGACTACGTGCACTCAAAAGTATTAATGGGATCATGTCGAAATTCGCGATTTTCTGCATTTTNGGAAATTCGCGATTTTCTGCATTTTTTATCGGGTTTTCATCTGTAACTATGGAAATTACCGCGCGTTTTGAATACTGTTTTCAACAATTCATGCGTAAAAAATGACAAAGAAAACAAACAAAAATAACCGTAAAACAATTGCGTATTAAACGACGAAACAAGAAATGCGAGAGATTTGACGTACACGTACGCATCGGATCAACAATCATGAAGGGTGTTGCGAGCGCCGGCCGCCGGTGGCTCAGGTAGCCCAAGGGGTTAAAGCGCCAGACTCGCGTGCGGCGAACCCGGGTTCGAATCCCGGCGTGCGGATATGCGGTTTTNGGGGATGTGCGGAATTGCGCCTATGCGGAATATTAATGCGGCCGTAAATAAATATCGCGAATAAACCAACTAACCCCCTCTTGCGGTTTACCTGGGCCAGGCCGCGGCGCCAAAGTGACGGGTTTGTGGTGCATGAAAACCGCGTCTCGCGCGAGTGTTACAAGTTGCCCTGATCTGCGGTTGTCGGTGGGTTGTGCCGTACCAAAAATACCTTTTTTGAATTTTACATTTTTGACTGCTTGTTCAATTCGAGTGTGCATTTTACAACTCATAGTATTCTAGTCCCGCGTCCGGTGTATTTAGGAAACGATAATTTTAACTCTATCTGCTTAAGATCTCGTGTTACATAGTTCAAAAATAACAGTGGGGAACTTGAATATTTCTGGCGAACTTCAAAATATCTGACGAGGGGCGACAGCTGCTCGGTGCCGACTTGGTACACCCCCAAACTGTTAAAAATGTGCCAACATTTTT
>JAODGE020023331.1:0-11503 GCA_027574965.2 Ecitophya simulans
CGCGTGATCGCAGCATTTCGAAGAAATGCGAACGCGTAACCAGTACGAGTTCGTCTCGCACGGCGGTCTTCTAGGATTGTTTATAACTTCGGGCCGAGTCGCGAGCTCGGCGACGGTTGTGATTGGAATATCGAAGTTATGATGGCCGGCGGGCGCGTCGTTCGTCGCTCGTCGTTCGTCGAAATTAACGAATGCAAATTCCCCGACGCGCTCTCCTACAATAATTCATGATAAATTAGCTAATAAATTGTTTCAATATCGGCGCGACGCAAGCGCTGATTTACGAGCGGCACAAGTCGTTTCGATTGTTGCCGCACGGTCCTCTCGAAATCGGCGGCGCAAATTAAACGGTAACTTGTAATATTTAATTACGCGCCGTTAATGAGCTCGAAGATGCGCAAAAAGTGAAAACGCCGAGGCGTATAAAATGAGCCATCTTACTGCCGCGTACGTTCACGGAGCGCTCGTTATGCTAATAGCGTTAATTATTGCACGCGCATAATAATAATTTTCGTCGCAATTAAAAATGCGTCGATGGACCGCACGCGGCGGGCCGTCCTGGCAGATTCGCGTGCGCGCGCGCGCCGCAAGGACGTCGCAGGATCGTCGCCGCGACGACAAAGAGCCATCCCGCACGGGCGGACAATAACGCGCTTATTTCGCGGACGGTTAATCGCGTTTTTAATTCGCGTCGGCGCGGTTATTATTGCGGCGCGGTTTATGCTCTCGGGCATAACTTGCCGGGCGGCGCGAGTGCCTTATTCAGTTTCATGCGGTTTTATGGAGGAGAAGAAGAAGAAGAAGAGAAAAAAAAGCGCAACAGTAATAAAAGGAGTCGTCGGGCGTTTCGGAATACGCGAGGTGGACGCACACGTGATGGTGGCTGAATTCAATTCGCCGCCGGCAGTAAATTGCGTTTTATCTGCGCCTTGGTTGCGCGCGCTCGCCCGGTTTTCTCGCTTTCCGAAAAGTTTATGAATGAAAAGTCCGCATAAAGTGAGAAATTTATTCGCGCGGCGGCTAACTGCCGCCGCTCCGTAGGTGGAAACGCGGCGAGGAAATCGGCCACGACCGGCATTAATTAGGATCAGGATCGAATCGGCCGGCGACGCCGATGTAAACACGGCGCGTTTCGCGACCGTTTCGCCGCCCGGCGGCGGCGGGCGACGGCGCCGCACGCTCCGACGGATTGATTGATTTATTGGCGATCGCGTTCGAAACAGGTGGCGTCAAAAAATAAACAATTTAGCAACGATTATTGTACATTAAAGACGCATAATTGCGCTGTCAATTAAATTGCGTCTGATTGCGATAGCCAACACGTCGACATCATTAAAATGCGATAAATTATATCGACGATGAAGTAATTAACTTGCTTACGTAATTATGCCAGCTATTAGCATAACGTCAAGCGCTAATTTTCTCGCGGCGTTTTGCACATCATCTCGGGCGGCGTTTATTTCGGTGCATTGTTTCGATGCGCGACGGTCGTCGGGCGTCGCTTAAATTAGACGTAATGCGATATCCGTGCGAGAGTCGAGGTAAATAATTAGGCGGCGATTAGGAGGGTCCGNCGCGCGGCGTCCTGCAGGAGCGCGTGCGAGGGCCGCGTCGTCTCGAGGGAAGCGGCGGACGGACGGGCGCACCCTCGCCGCGCGCCTGACTTTCGCACACGCGTACGCAAACAAACCAATTGCAATAAGTGCGCGCGGCGGCGCGGAGTCGGACCGCCAATTATCGGGAAGAGAGCGGACGCCCGAACGCTCGTCGGCCGGCGCAGAGGAAAACATCATAATTGTATGTTGCGCGCGTCGAGCACACTCCGAGTCGCTCCCCCTATCCGGCGCTATTCATCGCCGGACGGGACGCGACGCTCGCGCGCGCTCGTCAAGGCGAGATCTATGCGACGCGTTCGGGCCCCAGGTCGCGTACGCGACTTCACGCGCGCGTTGTCGCGCCGCAAACGGTGCGGAATGGAGCGCGGAGACGCACAACAACAACGCGCGGCGGGCGCACGTTCGGCACCATATTCCGCCTGTTCGCGGCTAATGGTGACTAACTATAAGGCCGGCGATAAATTTCCCTTAAACCGTCGACGGCGACGCGCGCGCGAACGAAATAATTAGTTCACACATTAAAACCGAGCGGCGCTAATTAATTTGAAATTAATGCCCGCAGATACGGTATTCGTGTCGCGCCGTCTAACGCAATTATCGGCACCGGCACATGCGCGACACGTGTTTCGAAGACAATAATTCATTAAGCCATTAATTATTGCGGCGCAATCGAACGCTTTTGGTAGTTTTCTTGAGATTTTACGATTAGACACATCCGGCTGCGTCCGAAACGACTGCATGCTTTCGAAATTAATTTGTGCGACAAGGAATTTTTTTCTGTTTCAGGAACCGCGCCTTGGTCGCACGAGTTTTCGAAATTTTTGGACATTTTAAGGATTTTGAAATAATTGAATGTGGCACCAATAAAGAACCAGTTTAAAACTATGTTTTTACATTATTTACTTCAATATTTTTTTTCGCAAAATGCAATTCAGTCCCCAATTAAATTGGGAATTAAACAAAAATCCAAACAATAAAAAAAATGGGATGATAATCAGAAAGTAGCAAAATCGTAGAAATTTATTTGCAATTTTTGGAACCAAATTTGACAGTCTCCTCTTTAAAATTGTAACCTCCCCGAGTGAGGTCGTTCTATGGAAGCCCGTTTCTGGGCGTCTTCGGCGAGCGATTCCACGGACACGTCCACATCGCTCCCGGCCCACCCATCGACTGCCGTCTCCTCCGGAATTCGCAGTCATTACACCTAGGTTGGTGACGTAGTTGTGACGTGTGCAGAGATTAACTGTTCGTGGGAGACATTAGACGTGTATAATCATGTCTTCGGACTTGGAACCAATTTTTCCAAGTCCTCCGATCAGTGGTGGTAGCAATTCTTGAGCAGGCGTTAAATCATGTTACTAATTTAGTAAAAAAAGTGGCGTCGCGGATCCGAACCTTGGCCTACGCACATACATCAAGCACTTTACCAATGTGCTAATTAGAGCTTGGCTAAGACGCATGTTAAATAACCACTAAACTTTATTGCTAATAGTATCAGACAAATTGTATTCTATTACGACGAAGATCGCGATGATGTTTGATAAATTTAATTGAAGCATTGAAAGAATTGAAGAATTGAAAATAAAGTACAAAAATTTAAGACAAAACCAAATATGTTTTTAATGTACACTTTCGATAATATTTTACAGAGACAGAGTGGTTTTTGGTGCTATTCGTGTGGCTGGTCGCAGATAATCGGTAACATAATATAAACGTAAATTACTTAGTTTTCCGCTAGGACAAGTTCGCGCATCCGAAAACGAGGAGCGTAAGTGCGAAATGTATTTTCCGAATAGTCAATCGGCACTTCAACCTCGTAAAACTCGCATGTGAAGGGTGCACATTTGATTGCCTGTCTGTCAATTGTTCGCGCCCCGCCGCACAACGCGCGACGTCAAAAAGGGATGTTTGTTATCCCAGCGTCCCGCGTATCCCACGCTGTGTGTCAACGCGGGCACGCTCCCAATGAATAGTAAACTTTCACAAGCGAACGCGTACGATTATCACAATTATTCGCAATTATTCCCAGCCCGTCGCCTGCACAAAATGAGCACGTGTGGGACAAAGGATTGGATTTTACGGCGCGCCAAATTAATATGTCATCTCGCGCACGATCACTCGGTAGGTTCAGACGCGATTCGAGTAAAAGGCAGTAACGAACTGATAACATTTCACATTCGGATCGAGGCGAAAGACTGCCTCACAGTCCGATAGGCACGTATCTGGCGATACGCATAATTTGCGCGCGTTCGGCGTGGGTGGAGGCCGTCGAACGTGAATTCCGAATACCGCACGCCGCGTGCGCGTGCGAATCGGGCAAATCCGAGGGCAGGACGCGCCACGCGAAATTCGGCGCGCGCGCGGATCTCATTCGTTTCGCGATCCGACGGCGATAAATCTGCGTGACGCGTGACAGAACCGACGCCGCATGTAATTGCCATCATCGCCTCATATCCATCCGCGTTCGGCACCCGCGCCCGGCCAGTCCCCGAACGCGCTCTGTTTCGAAAATAAATCAAACCGCGCATCGGCTTCGAAAGTGATCCGCAACTAAATTCCGCCGCTCGTCCGCGGCCGGCAACACAAAAAAAAACAAAAAACAAAACAAACAAACCAACATTAATTAACCAGAAAAGCAAAATAAAAACGGAACGTCGAAAAGCGCGCGCCAGCGCGAGCGGAAAAGCAACAAACTTTCCCGGATTCACTTAGTTGTTCCGCGGGCGGCTGGCACTCTCCCGGACTCCGGCGTTATACTTTAAGGCGGTCGGGTTGAAAGTTGAAATAAGTTGGGAGTTTTCTTGGCTGGCGCGTCCGTGGAAGTTTTTAGCCGACGCGTCGCGTTCGAAACAATTAAGTAAATTAAGGCATTAAACAAATATATTGGCGGAGGTGCGGCGCTAATGCAGCCAGCCGCCAAGACGAGAGAGTCGACCGGTGAACTTGCGGAAGAAAATAGAAAAGCTCGGCGATGCGAAGGGGTGAATACATTTAGGATTTTACATAAATACACTCTCAGGACAGTCGCGCGAAGTTCGTGCTCGACTGAATATTTTTCATTTTGCCAAAATTAGCAAATCCGACGCCTCTCCGACGCGCCGGCGTTTGTTTTTTTCTTTTTTCGGCCGAGGTAATTGGACTTTCGAATTCGCAACGCGCCGTCAAAAACGGCTAATTGCATGAGCTGCAAATTGAATAAGGACCGCGGTGCGTGGCGCGCGCGGCTTCCCCAATTTCTATTACGTATGCACCCATTAGAGGCCCATCGGGGCGAGGCATATCTACAGTTACAAACTTAATTATGATATACGGGCGTTGTTCACTTTTCGCGGGGGCGGCCACCGCCAAATGTCATTAAATCGACATTGCAATAATAATTTCCACTGTTTTAGTCCTCTCGGGAGCGGAAATTACGAAGGGGATGGAACGTCGACGGCCGCGCTCGCCGCGCGTCGTGACGCGTCGCGACGCGGACGTTGGAGAATTTTCCAAAACGCCGGAAATTCCACGCCCTGCGCAAGCGCGATAAGTCATAAGTCGAATGCCGCGTTGGCGCGCCGCACCCCCTCGACGACGTCGACTAATTTCGACCCTCGGCAAGATTTCGATTGCTCGCGCGGTAATTAAGCATCCTCTTCGGTTTGCAATCTGCAATAATGCCCGGATTTATGCGCGCGCGCGCACGAAATCATGAAAACGTAAGCAGCTTACCCGTCGGAGGGTTTTCGGGTTGTTCGAGAGAGTGTCGGATTACGTTCGGCAATTACGCTCGAAGCGTGCCGGGAATTAGCACCCGCCGCTCGCGCGCGTTCGCTGATTGACGTGCGCACACTTTCCGAACGAATTTTCCAGAGCCGCGACCGCAGCGATTGTGCATTATGCACGGCCCCCGACCGCATCGAGCGTTTCCGGGGCACGCCGGAGTGACGAATGACAAACGTGCGAACCGCTAACGATTCAATCGGGGCGCAATAAAAACGCGACCGGCGCGCGGATGCAAATTGCGTTCGCACGATTTCGTCTCGAAATCGCTCGGGGTCGGTGGCGCGACCGCCAACACTGTGTGCGAACGTCGCAAGTCCCTTCGGCGTCGGTTCGAGTAAGAAGGTTTGTTAAATGATGCGTGGCGTCGTTGCGCGCGAAATAAAAAGGTCCGCCACCTTAATGTGAGCCCGGTCGGAGGGTACATGCCGGAATCGGAATCCCATCTGATATATATGTATATATATCGACTTTCGGGGCGAAAGCCGCGCTCGGTTTTTGCTGGCGGCATCCCCATATCTTGCGTTTTATGCGAGGCGCGGCGCATCAAGCATCGGGCGCGCGCCGCCGGAGTCGAAGCTGGCGGCTGTTGTTCGGATATTTATAGTGACAAATTCCCACATGTTGTGCGCACCCCGCGCTCGCGCCGCGGCGCGCTACCAGCCGGTAGCGTCCGTGGGCCGGGAGACGCCCGACGAGGACGTCGCAGTCGTAGATCTACGGCGCTTTTACCGCCCGGCCGGCGCACTTGGCCGGAGCGAGTTACATCTAGTAGTTGTCCACCCACGCGCGCGGCATGTCCCACCCATTATAACTTAACTGCAGGTGGAACATCTCACGAACGCAGTGCCGATCCCGAATCGAATTAAAACCTAGACGATTACGCAACGCGATTCGGGCCGACGTTTCTGCAGTCGCGAGAAGCGGAGAAATTTCAATTCCAATCGGAATGTTCGCTACCTGCGCGCCTGCCGCCAAGACGCTCCGCGCCCCACGCGTGGCCGGGCGAATCTGCACATTTCACGCGTCGGGTTAAACGGAGAAGACGCGGCGCGCCGTCGCTTTCCCGCGCAATAACTCTTGCAGTCGGCGACGGCTCGACGAACGAACGATATCTCCCCGCGCTCCGTGCCTATTTCGTTTCGGTTCCCTTCGGAGAGCGCCTCCGGCGCGAATAAATTCGCCCGCTCCCTCGAAACGTTCGGAATATCTCCCGACGCCGCACCTCTAGCGCCCCCTGTTGCAATTCGGCGGAAGCAGGCCGCGAGCAGGTTGCGATTCGGTCGTCGCGCGGGCTCGCGTCGTCTTTACCGAAACAATCAGTGTCGAGGGGTTGCGCTTCGTGCGCAATTCGCTCGAATCGCGCACGGCTCGACTGTCGCGATATTCAAATAAAAACACGGTCGTTACTCTCCGCCCGTCGCTCGCATTTCCACCGCGTTTCATTTACTCCGGAGTGGCGTGCGCCCCCGGAAAACGTTCGCAATCTACGCACTTCGCGTTCGTCGCGTCGCATCTCCGTCCGCTCTCGGCCGTCCCGCACCTGCGCGCGTCATCCATCTTCCGCCCCGCACAATTAAAACGTTCGCCGGGCGCAGCCTCCGTTCGGCGCGTTTTTTGTCGCACGTCGCGATAAATAATAACGCATTAGTGCCGGACGTCGTCTAATCCACGACGCCGAAGATCGCCCTCGAATTCACGGCGCGTCGCGGCCATCGCCGTTGTAGCGTTCTGCGTGCGCGCACTGCTTGTTTCGATTCGTCGCCTTTATGCCTTCGACGTTTTCATAGGACTCGCGTCGGAATAGTCGAACGCGAGAGGACGCGCGCGGTGGCGTGGCGGACTTTGATATGGCCGAAAGATGACATAAATCTGAAAGGCATTCATTCCGCTATTATGGCGGATGATGGAGATGCACTTTAGGAGCGCCGCGCGCGCGTCCTTTATTACTCGAACGGCCATAAATCTGCCGGGGCTCAATGCATCTCGGCTGCGCGCCGCAGCGCCGAGAGCTCTTCGCTCGCCATGCGAGTCCCCGACGGACATAAAGAATCTCCGCCTCGCTCGGCCGGGCGCACAATGCCCCGCCGGTGAAATAAGAACAAAAAAAGACACCGAAAAACGTCTTCGGTCCTCGCGACGCTCGCGCGCGCGAATTCCGAAATTGCCGATATTCGCAATCGCGGCCCTCTCGCCGAAGAAGTTATGGCCGCGTTGGCATTTATGGCCGCGCGCGCAATTATCGCGCGGGTCCAATTACGAGCTCGCGATTTGCGCGCATCCGCGACGATTTCAATTGCGCAGATAGCCGATCGGTCAACGTCGGACGCGCCTGGGAATGCGGCGTTTTGAAAAAATTTTTTTCGTTTTTGGATTTTTCTTTTTTTTTTTTTGATTTGTGGACCCCTCCCATTCCGACCCTTTTTGGCAAGTCCGTGGGCCGGATAAAGCGTCGATTAGCCGGTCCCTCGAGACGAGTTTCACATATCAGGTGGTCGAGAGCGAATGTCTTCCAGTGCGTTGTTCCGTTGCGGCGAGCGAGCGTCCGCGGCTAATTTATGGCGTCACGCTCGGTAAGAAACCACCCGACTCGCGCCTGCCGCTCTCCCGGCAGCGCAGCGCCTTCGACTCCCCGGCACTTAATTACACGCGAAATTATCTCGGTTACGAATTTGTTAATTTCACATTGATTGCGCAGCGCTGAGCGGCCGGGGAGCCGGCGCTCGGTCGGGGAGCGTAACGAACGTGAATTTCGTGCGCGTCGGCGGCGCGATGATATTTGCGGTTTCGTTGGTTTCGTTGGTTGCGCGAGCGCGCCGAGGCGACTTAACGCAATCATGTGGATTAGTAGACCACGTCTAATTGTGCGGGAGTGAGGTTGAGCAGGTTGTTAAAGCGCCATTTGTCATTTTCGCGTGCGACGGCGCTCGTTTCGTACAAATTGCGCGATATTTACTGCCGCGCTCGTAAATGCGACCGCCGCCGCCGAAACGCAATTTGCGGCGCGCGTCTCGTTAGGGATCGCCGCGCCGTCCCTGGGAATGAATGCGCGGCGCGCGTCGCGCCCGGTCCGTTATTATGCGCCGCCGTCGGTGGCCGACGATAGAAAGGCGCTGATCGCTCCTTGGCGGCCGCGCGCGCGAGCCGGACGAAATGGCGCATTACGGCGTTTAGCGACGCGCGGCGTTAAAATAATTGCCGAACGTCTTAGAGAACGGCGGCGGTTAAACGACCATCGCAGTCGGGCGCTCCCGCCCGCTCTCGGTCGTAATGGCGGTTGGATGGAGATTCGTTTTAAGGTTCGCGCGTTTTTATTTAGCGCGATAAATCGCCGCCCGATCGCGTCGAGCGCGTATTTCGCAAGGGCCGAGACGAATTACGAAGCGGCGGCCGTGTCGTCGCGAGGATGCCATTATTTCGATTCCGTGCGGCAGTCATGAACTCCCGCGCGCAATAAAAAACTTTATCATCGATTGTAAAATCAATCTGGTGCGTGTTACGTCCTCCCGTACGACGCCGTAAAACGGCAGTTTTTCGCCCTCGCGCGCTCGCCGCCGCCGCCGGCGCAATAATAATAAGGAGGTGATGTAAAAATGAGCGTATCACGCGACGATCATGAGCGTGATGATCTCGTAAAAAGAAAAAAAAACTTACGGTCGTTCGAGAGCGCGCGCGCGCGCGAATTCCCCAAGGAAGAGCGTCCCCCGCGCCTTTCCGCCGCCGCCGCCTCGTCATCGACGCGCGCGCGCTTTACGACCTTGCGATTCGCCACAAAATTAAACAAACGTAAACATTTGAATGCACGTCGTACGTCATGCGAGGGGCATTCGAATGGGTCGCGAGATGAGGCGCCACAGGTCTCTGCGATTTTACGGCCGTAAAACTCCCGGCGGCGGCGGTTTGCGTACGAGCGGCGTGCGCCGACGATGGCCGGACGAGGCGCGTAAATTTCGCTCGCGCTTCTTTATTTCTTTATACGCGCGCGATTCGCACAATCGGTCGAATGACGTGTGTAACGGTCGGCGGGTTTATACATTTATCTGGCGTTTATGATGCGTGCGATACTTCGTTTAACGTTCGCGTAATCGACGCGTCGGAGGCGGTCGGAGGCTTGGATTAACGATAAGTGAAATAAATTTAAAAGTTTCCCGTCGACGCCGCCGAAAACGTACGAGCGGCGCGATAACGGACTTAATGAAGCCGAGCGTCGCCTGGATTTCGACCGCCGCCCCCCGGCGCACAATGGCCTGCCCGCCGCCGCCGGAGTTATTTATCGCCGCGGCGATGCGATCGCGCGCCAAGGCGAGCCGATTTCTCGTTAGCGAATACCAGCTCCGGCCGCACAATGGCGCCGATACTCGCGCGCGCGTTGATCGATACGAAAGGTGCGAAAGAAGGGCCGGGCCCCGAAGAACCTCCGAAATATGACCGCGCGCCGCAATGTGACACGGATTGTCTAAACATCGCGATTTATATGCGACCGCAAACAAACGAGCGAGGACCCGCGCGTCGACGATGACGGGCACGCTTCGTCGCCGAATTGTTTGTCGTTGGTTTATGGCCCTCGGGCCGCGGACGTCCAGCGAGCGCTACGAGTGGCGTGTAATGCTTGTGCATACCGATCCATTGCCGCCACTCTTCGCCCGGCGAGCGACAAATGCGGCGCATCCGAGGGCCGGGCGTCCCTCGGCGGAGCGACATTAGCGGCGGCGGACGCCGGCGGGAGGGTGAATTATTACGTCGCCGTCGGTGGCGCTTTTCCCAACATCTTCTCCAGCCGCTCGGCATAACTCATATCGGCGTCCCAATTGACGGATCTGAGCGATGCAAAATAATGCTCGAGCTCGGCGAGGGCGCGGCGGCGTTCGGGAGCGGGGGTGTGGGTGGGCGCGCGAAACGCGAGCGTAACTGTCGCGAAACGGCAATATCCGCATTCCGGGCGCGCCCGAACGGCATCCAGCGCGTGCCCCTTTCGCCGCGCCGACAGCCGGGACGAGCGGAACGACGAGCGGGAGCGAGATTGAGCCGGGAGCGAGCGAACGCCAGCGAGCGCCGAGTGATATTGCCGAGGCTGTCTCTGATAACGACTGGAATGTCGTTAGCTCTCCCGGCCGGGCGGCGCTCTTCCCGAAGCGCGGCAAACCGAGGCGGCGCCGCTTTCCAGAAACGGCGGCGGCGGCGGCGGCGGCGGCGGCGCGGGTCGCCGTTATTTATGGCCGTCACAAGCGCTGATATTAAATCGGCCGGGAGATTGCCTTTTATTGGACCCTCACCTCATTGTTTACCCATATGTATGCGCCCGCTACCGGATAACAAACAAAGCGACGCACTGTCACGGCCCGTACGAAACCAACAAAAAAAAAACAGGCATAAAAAGCGCGCCAGCACGATGTATTACACGTCTTTAGACGCCCCGTTTTTTGCATTGCCCAAAATTCCACCCCGAGCCGCACGACGTCGGAGTTAAAACAACAACTCACTTTCGACGACACCGCCGCCCGTACGCCGGTCGAAATTCAAGTTTCGGTTTTAGTTTCTGCGCGTCGTTCTATTAGTTGTTTGTCTAACGACCGAGCGTGCCGTTTGGCAGCGGCTGCCTCCCCGTCGCCGGTTGGCGGCGTCGGCGGCGTCGGCGGCGAAATAAGAGCAAGCGCCGAGACACATCCTGACAAATTATTGCGCGGAAAGAATTGCGCCACGCTCGGTGATATATGGCGACAATCTACTGCCTTCCACCCGAAATAATTCATCTCCCTTTTACGTTTTACGTCGCGCGCGCCGCCGCCGACGCCGGCGTCTTGCCACCGCGCGGCAACATTGGCCATCCACTTTAGCAGTTTCAGCACATACTAGCACTAGTTTCTTTCGAAACGGAGCGCGCCGGAAAACACCATTCTCGCCGCGCGCGCGCGCGAAAACGAGCGGCGTTTTGGAATTTAGGCAACGTTTCAATTTTGCGCCGCGTTCGACGCACATAAAATGCGCAACTTATAGATCCCCGGTGCGCATCACGACCGGGCGCATTCCCAACACGCGCCCCAAACGCGCGGAATTATTCAGCAGTAACTCCGAAAACAATTATGGCGAAATTTCGCGCGGCCCTCGTGCGAACTGCCCGCCCGAGA
>JAODGE020023342.1:0-15127 GCA_027574965.2 Ecitophya simulans
ATAGCAATGTCTAAACAAAGTCGCTATAATGCGCCAATGTGCGGCGCAGTTAACGCGATTTTTTTCATTGTAATTGACAGGCAATTGAGCCGCTCGCTGCGCCGGCGACGTTTTATGACTTTTTCTTAATTGTGCGCTCTCGGCTTTTAATTGCAAGTCGTGCAAATGACCAACAATTACATTATTTTCGCACTTTTCGCGCGTTATGCTTTAAAGCATTTCTGGCTGGGTTACGTTGATTAATATGAAATTGCAACGTTGTAATAAAAAGCTCAAAATTTGCTCTCTTGGTAAAACGTTAGAAGTCTCCATATCACGAATTCAGCCAGTCGATTCGGGATGGCGTGTAGACTCGAATTCATCGATATTTCAAAGCAACCCTTATTTATTTGCCTGGCAATTTAAGATTTCGACTCAATTATCAAACGGAGCCGAAACAAAACTTTGAAAAATTATAGATTGCCGCTTGAAAAATACAATGCGGATTCGAGCCCTCCATAATTAAATGGTGCCACGATGGTTACCACCAGAAAACCGCAAATATCGAACATTCATCTTCGAAAGTTCGTCTCGAAAATAAAATCATACGTCGGTGCCAGCGCAATTCCCAAGCCGCGCACGTCGCGCCGCCGCCAAACTAATCTTGTTTAATGTTAACGAAAGCGTAAACTACAATAAGCTAATTACCCCCCGCGAATCGATTACGACGATTGCTCGTGGCGATTTTCCTCGCGCGCCGCGAGATAATCACACGAAAAGTTTTTCGGTTTCCGTCGGCGGCGCGGCAAAAAGTTGCTCAATTTGTTGTTACGACGCTCTCGCGCGAATGAATGAAACCGGCGACGAAGTGGCGTAAAGGAATGTTTTAACTGCCGGCGTCTATTGTCTTCGCGATGCCGCGGCGGATTTCGGAGCGTTTTCTCACAGTCCCACGTTAATAAAGGCGAGCGAGCGCGTCGACGATATTTAAATTCGCAACTACTTCATCGCACGTCGGCCCGAAATTATTGTATGGTTAGTGAATATCAGGGAAGTAATTCATAATTCTTAACGTCACTCCAACTAGATTAGCGTCGAATTTCGACCGCTTTTGTTGCTATTATTGCAGCGTTTAGTATTGTATTGTTTTCACGCAAAACGACTCAAATTATCATTAAAATCTTTCAAACGTTTATTGCATTTCAGCAAGATTGTATCTAAATGCTTAAATGAACTACTGACGAATAGTTATTAAATTGGGTTGAGTAATAAGTTGTAGACGTACTTAGTAGTACATAGTAATGGTCCACATTTGTGTTTATATTGTTTATATTTATCTTTATTGAAAATAGAGATGAGATAATTGAGGAAGAAAATGAATTGTATTAGATTGAGTAATAAAAATTTAACTGTAATTTATCACATCTAACAACAATTGTTATCATTTACCTGCCACAATTCTACAAGTTCGTGGACGCCTTTTTGCAAGACTATAAGATTGTAAGACGAAGAAGTTGAAAAACCAATTTTGGAGGTTTTCTTCGTTCATAAAGGTTACGAGGTTATGATTAACAAATGAAGACGACAGGGTTAAAGAGGAAAAAAAAGCTTTCGAATGATATTTATGCAAATCGTGGCGAAGCAGGTGTTTACTTCAAACGCTTATTATTTATTACTCAACCCAATAATATATTCGCAAATTTTGTACAAAACTTGATTGGCTTCGAATTTTATTTTGTTGCTACGACCCGAATGATTATCAAAATATTGCATTCTTAATGTTGGCACAGGTTTTGTTCTGAATTTCGCTTTTAAATCGGTTTTAAAACTTGTTACATTACATTTCAGCGCGATTTTATCTAAAACATATTCGAAGTATTGATGAATAATTAATTTAATATATTTGCAGAATGTGTATAAACTTCTGTAAAAAATATGCGTCCGCATGAAAAAGCAATAACCGCTTCACGGAACGCGCGCAGCGACCAATAAAGCCCAAATAAAGCTCGAATAAAGTGTGCATCTTTACGATAATATAAAACGCCGATAATTATTGACCATATGCGCGCGTTGTGAAGCTGAAGGCCTTAAGTTTCGTAGGCTTGCGCCGTCCAGTCATGTGCGCGCGTCTTTTTTGTTTGAGTAAAATTCAAGTTCAGTTTTAAGTTTCCCTCGTATCGTCTACGCGCCACGCATGAACGACCACCGCGCATGCGCGATGTCACCTTCAACACGCACTTGATATTATTGTTATACTTTACGACTTCATTTGGCACATGCCAAGCGCGAAACCTTAAAGTTTCCGCCGAACAGAAGTTATCAAACGCACATTACGTTCGCCGCTGTTTCTGTCATTTTTTATTCATGATTTTTATTAAGATGGCGCGCACCGATTTCGGACGCCCATAATCTGTCACTTGACGTGCGCGGACTTCATTAAAAGCGCTTCGGTCTAATCTGATCTTAAAAATACCCGTGCTTATGCAGGATTACGCTTTTACCGACCGTGGCGAGGATCTTTTTTTCTAGTTTTTCGTTTGTCACGGATGAGAACTGTCAAAAATCGTGCGTAACTCATTTCGCAGGGAAGTATTATAAATTCTTGTTCTTGCGTATTTTATTTTTTATGGCGAATTTCCAGCCAGCGGGTTGGGTTATTTGATTCATTTTATTTTTATTTTCTCTTTCTTTGTGGATTACCGTAAAGCGTGGCATTTTCTCTCGGCATTATTCGATTTTATTCGACCTTGTTTCGGACTTTACGTCTTGACGTCTCAATTTTGACGACGATGCCCGAACGGTTGACAGTTCTTAATGTACGATTACGATATTTCCCATACGGTGTGGATCGCGCACATCCCGAACGTTCCGCACCGCTCTCGTAAATTCTCAGCACACGAAATAAGCCGACGAATTCGACACGATTGTCATTAATTGACGTAAATGCGCCGAAGAATATGTACGCTTAATTATTAAAGAAATCAATAATTCATTTCTCGCAGGCGAGACATTCTCGATTTCGTAGAAGGTGGTTGCGCCAACGTCCGGTGGTTGGTAACGAATGTTCCTGCGTTGCCACGAAGCACAAACAGCATTGATGTTTAACCAAGTTTTTCGTACGTTTTAATTTTTACACTTTCCGTTCTGTTTGCGCTCGCACTCGCACGGCCGGGCATTGTGCGTAGGACGAGAGTCGACAATTCGTGTGGAGACGACGACGAGCTCGTGCACGCCGCGCCGTCGAGAATGTGTTAAACCTTTATTATTATGCGTACCTACTTCTTCAGTCGGCGCGCATTCTGAGAAGCTCCGCCAGCGAGGAGCTGAAGAGCGCTCGAGAACGCCAGACCGGGCGAGCAGCGAGGGTTATTCTCGAGGCGGCGCGCGCCGGGTCGTCCTGCCAGAGCCGCACTTGCGCGGCGTCGCGAATCGGAAATCACGCGAAAACATCAAATCCCTCGGCGCGCGCGCGCATTAATACTGAAAATTAAATAATAAATTTCGAAAATGCGCCGCGGCAGAATACGCATTTATTTATATTTTCGTTATGAAAAAGTCCGTGGCTGAAGAATCGAAGGCGCGACCGCATGCTGTGGGCCATGCACGTCTGGTTACCTTGCCGTACCTGTTGGTGCCCGCGCTCGCTCGCCTTCTTTCGCGTCCGTTCCTCCTCGCCGTGATGCCTTCGTGCCTTCATTCTTCGCGCCGATCACTCCTCGCGGCGTGCGCTTCTTTTTTTGGAAGCTGCGCGGCTTTAACGCCGCGCCGTCGCACGCACGCGGTATTAATGTGTTTGCCTTGTTACTTTTATCATTCGTATCGAATATTATAGTCATATCATCGTGTTCTTTCTCTCAATTAAATCCGTCCGCGACGCAACAACGCACCGAGCGCAGAATCTCGTCTCGTTTGCGTTCTTTTTATATATATACATATATTTTTTGTGATTTTCGTCCGCGCCGCGCCGCGCTCGCTTGGCGGTTCTTAATGCTGTTTATGTTATTAATAGACGCGGCGTGTGGTTATTGATAATAATTAAGCGTTGGGAGTCTTCGTCGCCGCGTCGCCCGTCGCCCGCCGGCTCCGGGCGATGGTGGCGGCGCTGGGAGACGTCGCCTTCGAGTTCGTAAAACTTCGAAAGCAAGTAAAGGCCCCCAACGGTATATTATAAGTCGTTCGCGCCGCGCGGCGCGTGATTAATGCGGCTCGCGCGACGATCCATCACCATCTGCTTGAAAAAGCTTTATTAATTTTTAAAACATCACATTGAAGTATTGACAAATGATGTGTTCTCAAATTATTATACGATTATAATTTTCGTGTCAAGATTGCGGCTTCCAGATTTTTTCATGTTAACAATTAGTGCATTTCATTACAAACCGTGTCGGTCTTTATCCCTTTCGATGGACACACCACCTCTCAGTCAGGCACATATAAGTCATATCGTCATTGATTCATTCTGGCGAGATATTCTTTCGTTGTTGAGTAATAAGAAATAAGTATTTAAACCTGTCTCGCTACGATTGGTATAAAATTTTAGAGCTTATTTTTGTAATTTTTAACCCTGTCGTTGTAATTTGTCAGGATCTCCAAAATTGGCTTCTAAGTCTGCTTTTTGACAAACTGGTACTGAAAAACTAGTTGGTGTTAAAAAAAATAAAAACGCTTTTTACTTATTATTCTGCCCAATAAAATTCATTTTTTTAAATGTCTCATTTCTTATTTAGAATGACGAAAAATGTGGATAGTAATACAACAAATGCTTCACTAGATTTTCTTCTCCCTATTTATATTGAATAACAAAAAATGTGGATTATAAAACGCTCAATAATATTTTTTTATGGAATTGTCTTGATTTGGCTTTTTGATTATGTTGCCAATTATTTAATATCACTGAAAACTATTTGAAGATTTAATAAAATACATATAAAAGTATTTAGTTTTAGGTTTCCTGACATTAAAAAAATCACCCGTTTGATGTGTTAAAAATGTACGATGAACTTGATGCGCCCGGAATATTGAATGGTTACGGTTATGATTATAATAATTCGATATTAGACGTTTGGGCCACTTATAAGGGAAGATGTAAGGCGAGCGTTACGAAATGAATAAAATTTCACGTTTCGTTTTGTGCGCGACGCACTAAGTATATATCGCAATGACAAACGAAAAGGTTAATCATAATTTACCATTTGAGCGTGATCGATGCAACAATGCAACATGAATTCATAATACTCGAACGGCGAGTCGGGTCCCGAGCCGGCGGAGATATCGATAATGATTCCCGATGCTCGATCATGACGATCATCATGATGGCGCGCAAGATGAAAGATGAAACAAAGCTCGGCGCAAGCGCGCCGAGTAACGAGCCGACGCTGCCCGAACAAAGAGCAAATATAAATGGATTGATATAAACAAACATGCGCAACGTGCGCAACATTCGACAGAATTAATCATCAATCGTGCGGATGCCCGCCGCGATTCACCGGTTTTCAGGAACCGATCGGGCGCGCGCGGCGACGCGAAATGAAGAAACAAGACGCGTGGACGAGCCCGCTGCGGTCGCCGGACGCCGGCGAGGAAGGAGCCGACGCGAGAAGGTGGAGGCGCGGTCGGAGATAAATGAAGGTCATTTTTTTTTGGCGACGCGAGGGATGCGCATGCAACGCGAGCATTTCGGTCGATTTGGCGCGCCCGAGAGGATTACAAATTGCGAGGCGATTTATTATGCCCGATTTGAATATTCAAATGGCATTGGGCGTCATTTTTTCGCGTTGAGGCCAAGCCGGCCAGCGTGTTGGTCGCGTTCGGCGGGGAAACGCAAGATGTTGCTGTCAAGTGTCAAAATATTGCGGCCGGGCGAACACAACCAACTTTGCAAAATTTCGACGCGCGCATTTCGTGCACGTCGCCGTCGCAAGAAGAAATCCAAATGATTCTGAATTATAATATTTATAAATATATTCACGATTTCCCGAAGGCGAAGTCTTTAATTCTCGTTTCGTTCTCGAGCTGGTTTTTTTTTTTTTCGTTTGCCTCGACTATTAATTCCGGCGTTATCACGTGCGGGCCGGAATGCCTAGTCGTAATTAGCGCGCGCGTGGGATTCGAACGCTCGCAGTCATAAGGCGTTTGTGAAGAAAAGCTCGCCGAAAATACGAAGCGCCGGCGGCGTCGCAAGCTCGATAATCGGAAAGTTTAGATTCGCTCGAAAGCTGAGCGCGCCGCGCACGACGATTTCAATAACTCGTTCTCGATCGGCTTCGTTTTGTTGTCGCGCCTCGCACGGTTTTCGTTTTCTGTTTCAGGTGAGCGGAGATTAATTCTAATTGCGTGATCCACTCGCGCCTGCTCGTGGTCATTTGCCCTCTTCGCGTCGGCGCGTTTCGATTAATAACATTCCAGACGCAAGGAGGATGCAATTAAAGGCGAGAAATTATTTATCGGGACGCACATTCGAGTGGAACCGTTCGCGCTCGCGCAGAAAACGAACGCGCAGTTTTCCGCGCGCTCAAAGCGCCCGCGACCGATGACAATTACGAAGTGGAAATCGAATTCTCGAAAGCCATTACACACGTTTCGATAACTTCATAACGCCGCCGGTCACGCGCACGAAATAAATGCGAAATTAGTAATTTGTAGCAAATACGGAAAAGCGTGTTGGAACAAAGATCGCAGTAAAATTAACGCGTGTAACTGGACGCTCGCGAAACAAATGAACGGCCGCGCTCATGGGAAAGCGTTTTACGGCTGCCGGCCGGCGAACCAAAGCCAATTTGATGCCTAATATTCCGACATTTATTCATAGGCGATGCGCAACCCTCTCGCGGCGCACAATGCGCGAGTGTGCGCCGCCTCGAGCGTGCATAATGCGTCAAAGGTAGAACGAAATATGAATGGCGGCGGCGGGGATTTTTCTGCTCCGGAGCGGCGGACGCGAACGCGAACGAGCGAAAAAAGCGCCCTCTGCGGCGCGCGGCCGAGGCGCTTCGTTTTATCACTGCTATTTATTGCTATTATTATGATTATGATTTTTTTCATTTCGACAAATTAAGTCTTAATTCGCCGCCGAGCGACCGCGGCGAATTTCGACGCCTCGGCGAATTTAATTATTTCGCGTCGCCCCGCGGGTCCCGGCCGAGGATTTTAATGAAAAATTCGCCACGACGCGTTGATTTTTAATTATTCTTCTTACTTTGTCATCCGAATCATTTCGGTTCGAGTCTTCAACCGCACTCTCGCGTACATTGCAAACGCGAAAAGCACTAACCGTTGCAATTCGCCGAATCAATTTACCTAACGACATACGTCGCGCCCTGCGTGGGGAAAACCAACCCAGAAAATAACCCGCAATTTAACATTTAACTCTAAAGAGAAATTAAAATCGTTACGCCGCGAAAACGCGCAATAAAAAATTTATGCAGAATTATCAACATAATGAGCTATTATTTTCGAAATGGTTTTCAGATGATTTTAAGATGAAAAACACCGAAATACCTTCAAACGCGGATAAATATTATCCCGCGAATTCCATCTAAGCCGGCGCCGTCGATTTTATGCAAAACCTCGCCAAATACCCAGTTATTTAATATAATCTGCTTGCGGTGAGGCGAAAAACAGCGAACGCACGTATAAAAACTATCTCGGCCGCACACATAAAAAACGCGTATAAATATAAGAACCAGTTGGTTTTTGATTTGTGCTCGAAAACGGCGCGTCTGAATTAGCGCCGATCACGCAATGGAAAATAAATATTTAAAGCGGCGCCGCGCCGGTGCGGTGATCGATCGACCTTTTCGCAATGAGGGAATAAATATGAAATAATTGACATTCTTCCGGCGCTAATTGCTTTTAATTTGCTGCCGTCGGGGCGACGTCATAAACTGTCAGCGTAAAAACTCAATTATTTTGCGAGTTTGGTCATTAGTCATAAACAAATTCGCTTTAAAATGTCACGCGAAAATAATTGAAATTTCTCGATATTAGAATAATTTTATATAATAAATGGTCGAATGTCTAACAAATCGACATCGACATCGACAAACTGGGCGAATGGGTGCAGGAGATTGCTGACAACATGGGAGAATACATAATTAATTCAATTGTTATTAAATTTGATGAAAAAGAGTCGAATAATAAAGAGAAACGCTTATTACTTAGTACTCAACTAACACAATTCAATTTTTTTCTGAATTTTCGGAAATGTTTTGAAAACTGTGGACGATAATACAACAATTTGCTTGTAGAATTTGTTAAATTGTTTCTATTGTAGGATAATCCAATAATTTGTCACAAGGAGCAGTGTTGGCTTTTTAGTTACTCTAACAGATGGCGCAACTTGTACGTTCACATGTTCAACGGCGTCATTTTCTGAAAGCCGAAATTGTTTGTAATTTTTTACGCGCGTTCGTCGTTTTGACAAATCCGAGCGTCCCTCGTGGCGTGCAACCCCGGCAGAAAATAATGCTTTGCGGTTGCGCGTGGCGTTTTTAAGCGTAATGTATGCAAACGCACGCGAGAGCTCTCTGCGGGCGCACTTCCAGTTAGAATAATTTCCAGACGAGCACGGCGAAGGGCCTTGAGGGACACCTTTTGTGCGATGCGGACGGGAGACGTCTGGCGAAAACGTTTTTGCATAAACGATTAGGCGCGCGGATGTTATTGTCTAACGTCGGCCGCGGCGCATTGATCGCCGCACGTAGAACGCGCGCACTTTTCTCGGAAAACTTCGTCACGACCCCGCGCGCGGCACGCACGGAGGAGGAAAACTGCTCCAGACACGAGACGCATTTTTCGAGCGCCGCGCTTCGCGTCGGCCGCGTTTAAATATTCATGGCGCGCGCTCGGCCTCGTCGCGTGCTTATCTTATCGGCGCATATTTCGACTCACCGTTTCGGCATTAAATAATATCGACGCGCCGCTCGTTAGATACTAATGCGATCCCAGGAGCGCTCTCGAGACGATGTCGGCGATGTCGTCTTCCTTTGGGTGGTCGTCCGATTGATCATCGAGCATTACAAACATACCCGCTGATTGTCGTTGGGAACCAGCCCTACGAAATGACTTTTGTTTTTTTTTTCGTTTGACGTGCCGAGTGATTTCGGAATTACACCGATTTCGAAATTAGCGCAAGTCCATGCACCATGTTTTATTTAGAATACGTTTTGTGTTGGCATTCCGAATGGCATTCCGAGCGCATTCGACGTGACAAAGCGAACACTCTGTATACGCACGAGCGCGAGGCGCACAAAGAAGACCGTACACGAAAGGAACCACTCTCATGCCACTTGTCACCAATAGATAAGTTAATGGAATCATTAATTACATGTTAATGCACGATGCTCACAATTAGGCGGCGCGCGATCGCTCGATTCTCGCACGCACTTCCAAGAAACACGCAGTTATCAAAGCCAAGGAGAGCCACGCGTCAAAGGCGCACCAGCTTTGTAACTGTTTCTGGCAAAATACCGAAGGGGCACAAATTCAGCAACGTGCGTCAGTCAGAGTTAGCTTTTCGACGTGATTGATGCTAGAAATATGCAAATTGTTTGACATTTCAGACGAGTGTTCTTAACAGAGATTTCCTTATGGTTTTTAATCGCGATGTAGTTAAAGTTGCACAAACGTGAACCGGCGCCACCCATGTTAAGTGGATTGGTGCATTTTGAAGGCCGCGGTGCGAGCAAATCGCATTTTTCGCATTAGCGATGGAGCAATAATAATAAGCTCGGCGTTTCGCTGAAATTTACGACGTTTTCGCGCGGCGCACAATCGCGATCGGTGCGTTTCCAGTTTTACAGTTTTACAACATTATAAGCGCGCATAAATTAAATTAATCCGCGGCGCGCAGCAGTGATTGACAATTTACGATGCGGTGGGATCGCCGCTGAATTCGAAACATAATTTTCCAATGCGTTATAAATTAAATTACGCCGTCGTGGACGCGCCTAGGCGCAGCCATTGTGCGCGCGTACAACAAATGACCTACATTTGCATAATTTATACATAATTATTGCCGGCGCCGCGCGTACGCAAACACTAATGCGATCGAACCGAAACGCGCACGAATTAAACGACTATTACGCTTTAGCCAAATATGATAATCGAGCCGCGCGCACGACGATCGCGCAGGTTCGCGATTAGATCGTTTCTGCGACGTTCGTCCGCGTGAATAATTCTGCATTGCGAGCGACTGCGCGTCGAGTTTCTTCGACGTCGGAGCTCAATGTTAACCGCATATCGACGTCGGAATTAAGCGCGGCGTGGGCGCTCATCGCCGGCATAATTTCTAATTCTAATCGCGCGCGCGCACGCGCGCAGGAGTTTAATAATAATAATGGACGGCGCGAAATGAGATATACAGAAATGCGGGCAGGCTCGCGGCGCGCAGTTGGAATGAAGCAATTCGCGGCGTCCGACGGCAAGGAGCAGGATCGCGCCTCCGGTCGCACACCGTCGTCCCCCCGCGCCCGCCAACCCGCTCCCCCCTCGCGCGTCCGTCGTCTAGCCTGGCGGCGCTCGCGGTGCGCATAAATGTGTCAAGCCGGCGCCTATATTAGGTGATGTAACTGAAATCGTAAGGCCGACCGCGAGCGCCGAGGCTGCGCTTAAATCAACCACTATGTAATCGTTAAATAAACAACGCATGCAGACGCGGATTGGTTGGCCGCGAGGTGTCCAAGAATATGAGAATTATTGTTCGGCGCCGAGATGCCTCGGTCGGGCGACGGATGCCGCTGTTTTTCAGAAACCGTCTACGAATCTACTGAGAAATTGCATTCGCCTGCGAACGGCTATTCCCGGAAATTGGAAAACTGGCCCCGAACGTTCGAGTTTATAATGATATATATTTATATATATAAGCAAATACTCGAAATTTACTCTAGATTCACTTTTGAATCTGAACATGCCATTTCGAGTAATAACTAATGAGCGTTTTATTTTATTCTCAATTGGACTGTTTCTCATCGAATACAATAACAGTTTAATCTTCGTCATTCCTTTACCAGAAATCGGCTGGCTGGCTAGATTCGAAGAAAATGAGGACCCAATTTTTGAATTCTTCCACATTGTTGAAAGTAAGCAATGCTAACAAATGAGGACGGCAGGGTTGAGGGGAAAATGAGCTTGTGGCAACGCTAGATTTGCCCGGGGAGCTGTTTAGAGGCAAGCGATTATACATTATCATTAAGATAGTATATCTACTATAACTTTGGGCCAATTACATCTAATTAATTACTAGGTGGACAAAATAAACTTTTCACCCTTTGGTGAAAGGAGAAAATGAGAAAAATAAATATTCACTAAGAAAAATTCTTATATTAGGGATCATAAATGTGGTTATATTTAAGTAGTACTCTTTGTTCGCATTATGGGCAGAAAATTACTTTTGTTCACATTAGTCATAACACTACAGTCTTGATATTTACTTCAATTAATCCCGATAGAGGATTAAATTACAGAACTGTCAGTGCGATCGGAGCGCTAACATATCTAATTATTTAGGATTTATTGCTGATTTAGTGTCATTAGCTACCCACTTCAAGGAGTGCAGGCAATTGCTTTGCGCGCCTAGATATTACACTCCTTTACTTAGATAGTATGCGTAGCAAATTTCTACTGTATTTTCAGATTAAAACAATTGGAAAGTAAATTCGTCGTAAGATCTGAGAAAATGTCAAGCCTCAAATGTTTTTATAGAAAATGTGAAATTGTAAACCGAACCACAAGGTGCCAAGCAAACATCAACAAATAATAAAGCCACAAAACCAAAACATTAGTCAACGCGGTGTAAAATTCTAATGCCATGCAACAATTTAACACAATTCCATCTTCTCGAGAACCGCCCGTGGCGCAATCTGTAAATCACGCATCAATTACACAGTTAATTAATCAATCATACGTGCTTTAATGCCTAGCGACGGTCGCATTCTTGTTCGCGCCCGTCCCAGCGTTCGATGGTCGCGAGGACGCGATTTGAATACGATCCGCATTGGGACGTCTTATCGCATGATAATTTATGCCGCTCGATTTGACGGTCGGGCGAGTGGGCGGCGCGAGGCATTTCAATTAACCTAAACGAAAGCTCATTTGCAAATAAGGTCGCTAATTACTAATCGCAGATCATTAATAATTATTGCGCGCCACGCCGCCAGTTGACAAACTGGCGAATTCGCGCGTCGTGCGTGTAATTGCGCGCGATTATGCAACCGAATAGGCGCGCAGCACGTGCGCGAACGGTGTGCGGTGTTGCATAACTGCGGCGGCGCGGGTAGGCTACTGGAAACTCGCAGAAACGCATTGCGGGCGCACGGGAATGCGGCGAAAGCATAAACAAGGAAATAAATAGTTGATGTCGCCGGTCGTTCGCAACAATGACGGTCGGAAGGTTGAGGTAAACATTAATGCCTCGGTGCGCCCCGTCGATGATGCAATAACGAGTACGAGATTAATAAATTTCCGCCGGTGCTCGGTCGCCCGGCGTTGAGGTGCACTGAACGAGGCATTTTGCGGTGGCGAGACCTGCAAGAGAGCCGGTCTCCGGAGTCTCGCGGCCGTGCGGTCGAGGCGAGGTAGTGAAAAGGTGTAATTAGTGCACACGGAGCGGAGGTTACCAGCGAGCGCACGCTCCGGACGGCGAGTGTCGAGACTCGCCAACCGGTAGCCAGATAGGTTGGCCACAAATTAGCTTATGGACGTAAACGTGATGCGTCTAACTCTTGGAAGATTGCGCGCGATTCAATTATTTCGAGTGTGGAAATAAAAAAAAACGAAGGGCGATCGTGCCACACTTTGGGATATAGTCGTTTCACGTTCGCGTCGATCTCGACGAAACGTCGTCGTCTTTTATTTGTTGTCGATGAAAGAGGTCGAGAGACTCCTGCGTCCGACGCGACTGTAGCCCAAGACGTATTATTATCTCACACAATCTAATTCAAGCTTGCATTTTGAATTCGCGAATATTTATCGTTAATTGGGTTTTTAATAAGAAACTGTTAGAATGCTCGAATATTTTTTTTATTTAGAACTTACCAAAATACTAGATTCGATAACACCGAAATACCAAACGCTAAATTTAATTATTCGTAAGTAAAAAGCAAAAACTAATGAATAATTAGAAAACCGCGAAATATGCCAATGCCCTCTGTCGACTCAGCGCAAACGCGTGTAGCGCCGAAGCGCCGGTAAAATATTCGTATAGCAATAAATTGATTCGTCGCTACTACAACATAATATTCACATCGTGCGCGTAGACGAAATTGATCGCCGCACAGAAAGCGAGGCAATAAAAGACCGACTTTTTTCCGATAATTAGTCATAAAACTATAAAACAACTCGGCGGTTCGAATGTCGCGGCTGAATTTTACGCGCGCGCCCGCTGACTGGCATCTAATGTGTAGTAGATTCGTCAAAAAAGTTAAGGTTTCAACAGTTCGGATTGCACAGGACGAGCGTCGCGTCGGCAGCCGGACCGCGACGGAATTAACGAAAATATGTAAATGACGGCCTAAGCATCGACAATCGACCACTAAACGATGCAGTAAAAATGGGTATTAAACGTATAAACGCGATTAAATTCCATCAACGTCGTAAATATCAATGTTGGTCCGCTAAGTGTGCGGTTGGCGCACGCCGCGGATTGAATTTGATTAAACGCCGTTTTGATTCGACGAGGTCACAACAAAATGTTAATAATGCGCATTATGCAGAACGCCATCGTTCACGCCGTCGTGAAATTCTATTCCGAGAGAGGCGGCGTGTAAATTAAGCTATTTTCACGTGGCTTTTGCGCGAAAGGTCGAAAATATTATTCGCTGCTTGACTGCGAATATCAAATTGGTTTTATTGTTTGTGAAAGTCCTGTTTATTGCGCTTTCAAAAACTACGTCGCGCGGGATGAAAAAAAATTAATCGTTTTCCGTTTTGTTTCAGGTGAGCACGAGTTTCCGTCAAAGGATGCGCGTATCAAAGACGGACAGTCCAACAATCACGATGGCCGGCGATATAATTGAGGTTAGGTAAGGTTATTGCGGCTCGGGTCGCATCGGCGTGCATCGCTCTGATTTCTATTCTCATCCGGCGCGCAGAATTCCCCGACGACGCGCGGCGGCGGCGACGGCCTCGGCGTAATGAAATCTCCGCCGGTCGGCTTTTTCCACGGCGCGTCTTTCTTGCTCGTCTTCGGGGCCCGCGTCGCGCCCGTCCATCCGCTCGACGGCGCGCCCGAACCGGGAGAGCCGCAGGGCCGCGTTAGAGTAATTACCGCATCCACGGCGTACGTTTATAATATGTGCTTATAAAAGATAGATAGCGCGCGAGATAAAATCGAATCGCAGTCGGACCGGACAACGCGAATCGCCATCCGCCATACCTGCCGCGGCCGCGTCGCGGCGGCGTGTAGGCCGCATCGTTTGCAACACTGCCCCCGGTCGCACACTCCCTCCCGGTCCGGTGCGTTCAGCGCTCGCATTCCGCATTGTAATTGTACACTTATCATTAGCGCATTTGATCTCGACCTTAGCTCCAATTTCTTAATATTCATTTTTATTCGAAATAGATAACAGTTTCGCGCAGAACAGCACGGGCGAGCTCAATGCACGAAATGTCTATAACTCGTAGATAACTTATTGATGAGCATCGAAACATTAGAACAATCTTTCTGTGGCAGAAAAATATTCCAATTAGAGCTACGAATATCAAGAAGATACCAACGCTTTCAAACGTCAGTAAAACGCATTGTAATTGTATNAGTTTCGCGCAGAAAAGCACGGGCGAGATCAATTCACGAAATGTTTATAACTCTTAGATAACTTACTGATGAGCATCGAAACATTAGAACAATCTTTCTGTGGCAGAACAATATTCCAGTTAGAGCTACGAATATCAAGCAGATACCAACGCGTTCAAACGTCAGTAAAACGTATTGTAATTGTATATTTATTGTTAGCATTAGCGCATTTGATCTCGACCTTAGCTCCAATTTCTTAATATTAATTTTTATTAGGGTATGAATAACAAGGTATGTTACTTTACGAGGTATTTTACAAGGTATGAGCATCAAAGCATTAGAACATTTTTTCTGTAATAGAAAAATATTCCAGTTATAGCTACAAAGGTTATGAAAGGAATACAAAGATCAAGAGGTACC
>JAODGE020023352.1:0-12215 GCA_027574965.2 Ecitophya simulans
ACGACCGCGTCTCTAATCGCCGTCGATTTTTGTCTACGAACGAGCGGCGTCGTAATTGCGACGCCCGTCGAATTTATCGTAGGCTATATGGCAATTTTCAATTAGCCGCGGCGACGACGACCGGCCCAGCGCGCGGCCCCGGCAAACAGCCCGAGGCGTCGCTCCGCTAAACGATTATCGACATAATTTATAACATAATTATAGAGCAATTGTGACGGGGTGTGATGAAATGCGTGGGACTTCGGTAGTGGACCACCGAGGAGGTGCATCGCTAATGCCTGTGATTACCGTGCGCGCGCCTGACGGACGGCGCCGGCGGCGGCGGGTCGATCGCGGCCGGGCGCAAATTCGACGATTACGGCCGATTCGCTGCGCGGCGCGCGCAACGCAAACATTCCGCGGGGCCGTGCGCCGCTTTCGATTTCTAACGCGTTCGAGATGCTCGCGCTCGTCGGCGTTACTTTACGACTAACGCTGAAAAGGAAGGAAGGCGCGCTCGCGGCGTCGCACCGAAATAAACGCGCTCCTCGAACGCCTTGTGCACACAAGCCGCGCGGACGACGACGCGACGCATTCGCGTTCTGTCTGGTGGCTCGTTTAAATTTGATTTTATTATGCAGTCAGGCCCGCGGCCGGTTAAGCGCGAATTTAAATGCGCGCTCTTCGCGAGCGTAATGCGCGCCGAGGGCGACCGATGTTTACCCTCGACGGCGGCGGCGGCGGCGGCGGAAGACCAAGCGTTTAAGTCTTTTATCAATCACGCTCGCATCGCTCGCCGGCGCGGCGAAAATCGACGGAAACAAAGAAATCCGAGCGACCGACGACGCTGCATTACAACGACGACGCATCGCGGCAAATCGCTCAAAATTTATTACTATATTCGCATCATGAGCGTTAAGCGTCGCCGGCGCTTCGGAGGAGCGACAATTGATTGTCGGTTCGTATCGAGTTGCGCGCGCGCGTCGGGATAATCGTTGCCGAAGCTGCGCTCGGATGCATTCCACGCTCGCCATACGCACCGAGCGCGCATAAACGGCGCTGGTGCCCCCCGGACAGGTGCCTCCTCGGACGACCAATTATCGGACGACCTGCTGGGCCGACTCCGGCGCGGCGCGGAATGCGCGCGACCACCGCGCGCCGACTCGCTTCTCCTGCGCCCCGGCCGCGGCCGGGCGCCATGCGCGCGCGAAGGAAACTCGCCCGGTGATTTATAAAACAATCGCGCGCCGCGCGCAACTTCGCCGACTTTGTCGCCGTCGCGGGGCTGTTATTTTCCGGCGCATCCGATCGTTATGCCGGCCGATTACAGTCCGCGCCCGGCGAGCAATAATTTACGCCGCGCGCCGCCGCTAAAGCCGCGCGGACGTTGTTAATTATTTTCGGCGCACGCGCGCGCGCGCGCTTACCATTTTTCCGCGCTCGCAGCCGTCGGAGCGGCTTCGAAACGCAATAAGTTAAAATATGTTTACATACGATTGTCAGTGGCTCCGCCTATATGATGATTTATGAAGGCGCTGATGAATATGCAACGCTCGCAACGGATTTCAATAAACCAAGACATGATAAATGGATTATCTACCGTCGAGCAGAACGAAACGCGGCGGCGGCGTCCGCGAATGGCGAACGGCGATCGACGAGTCGGACCTAATCCTTTTCGGAAGTTTCGCCTTTCGCGCGTGGGATGAACTCTCGAATCGTCGGCGATCGAAATTACCAGTCAAAGAGTTAAACGCTTACCTCCGTGTCGTACTTCTGGAATTCCTCGTCGTCCTCGTCCACTTCGAAGTAAAGCTCCGTAGAGGTGATCGAGACAATGCCAGGTGCGACGATGCCAGGCGCAATTAATTTCGCCTTGGTGCTAATGTTGACAGGTCCTGCAAAGGTGCAATTTGTTGCGTTAGTCTCGGACCGTCGCTCTCCGCCGGATTAGCAGCACGAACCTGTTAAGTCGTTATCCATATCCCTGTCATCCATTAGCAATTCGTTGTCGTCCATCAAGTCGTTCTGCATTTGCTGCTGCTGTTGGTTGCGCGTGGCGGCCAGTTGCGCGTGAATTTCCTCCCTTGCCTGTTGCGAAACAATTCAATGCACGCATGAGCATCGCGTAACAATCGATAGTGCGCTTAATCGCGAAAGTCGTTAAACTAAATTAGACGTGTTTGTTTTATGTTTTATCAATAACGATTGTGTGCTCGTCGAAGTCGCCACGCACGCGAGTTAGAATATTAGAGAATCTGCATCGACGCGCCCTCCATGATCGAGTCGTCGAACTAACCTCGCGACGCATTACAAAAATCGATACGCTTCGCAGGTTTCTGCTTTCTCACCTGCAGGATGGCATCCTCCGGACCACCGTGCTCGAGCGCCGCTTTCAACGTAGCCTCAGGATGGCTGGATCCCAGCGGGTTGTGGACGAACCGTTTCCTTCGACGGGCGTCGTCCTCCCAAGCGTCCAACTTCCAAAACTCGGTCAACCTGCAATGCTCGCACGTGAGTAAGCGCGAAAATCGAACGCGATCGATTCGCGCAACTCACTTCGCCCCTTGAGGATCCATATATCCCCACGCGCCGTGTTTGTTGGACATGATGTTCCTGACTTTTTCCAGCAATCGGCTGGCAATCACGTTATCGCGCCGCCGCGCGGCCGTGATGAGGTGATCGCACATTCGCTCCTCCTCCTTGCGATCGAGGAGCGTTTGCGCGCACTGCGACTCGAAGTCGGCGTGCTTGAGCACGTCGTCCGCCCGCATGCGATTCAAAATGAACTCGGCCTCGTTCGCCACGCGCACGATGTGATCCTTCATGGCGTGCGATAACAGACGACCCTCGTTTATGAGCTCGATGAACGCGAGACCGGCGTGCTTCTGCAGCGAGTTCTGCCACTCCTGCGAGCACAGCAGCATGACGAGCTCCACGACCGAATTGCTATTCTTGAAGGTGGTCAGACCCTTGCCTTCCATCAGCAGCTCCTGCCCGTGCGAGCCGACGAGCGTTTTCGACAGGAACGGCGCGAAGTCGACCATTATTTCGCGCAAGAGCGGGCACACGGACCCGAGGGCCATTTCCAATTTCTGCGTGAGCGAGGCTTCGCGCGACGGCGTCGGAATGGAGATGTGTTCGACGAGACTGTTGACGGGCAGGTCGTCGGGGCGCACCTGCGTCGTCGCCTGGATGATGTTCTCCGGCACGCGCACGACGGATATCTCCGAGTGCTGCTTCTCGCCGCGTTCGTGCTGAATGTTGCCTTCGACGTCAATGCGGCCGTGCGCCAGGTTCTGCATGTTGCGCGCGTCCTCTTTGTGGTGCGCCTCGCCCTCTTCGTTCAGATTGATGTCCGTCCAGTTTTCGTCGTTGGTTATTTTATTGTCGTCGATCGTTTCGTTGCCTTCAAGGTTGCTACGCGTGTCGGCGGAGTTCACCGAGGTGATTTCCTCGATGGAATCGACACTCTGCAAAACGCACCGAACATAAATTAAAGTATTGCACGACTCTTTTGGAAGTCAGTAACATGCATCTTCATTTCGCCCAATCCCAAATTTCTAGAAAACCATGCCAAATGTGTATACACATTAAAATCTCTGCCACCGTCTCGCCGGAGAGATCGGACTGCACGGCACGTTAGACAGGACAAATCAATTACCTTATTACGAGTGGTAAGATCAGTACGATTACGACTGTTACGAGCATGCCTCATCCCATCCATAGAGTAATCTACTGAGAATCCGTGCCCAATACTCGGACGCTGTCTTGCGCTAACCTGTCAGGCGCACAACCAGCCAAAGGAGAGCAATACGTTAATTAGAAGGAGATTAATTAGAGAGCGTTAGACGAGTAAGGATTGTACCGCGACAAGCATTCGTCGTGTCGGACCCGTCGAGACTAAGTTCTCGTCGCATGCGCTTCGTAATGCCGAGTACAAATACAATGGAGCACCCCATTCAGTTCAAAAGTTAATTGTCAAAACCAGCACGGTAGTGTTACGAGAGGAGGCCCACGTGCAAATGCGGAACGTACCTTGATTGAGGGTGGTCCCGAGTGCAAGTCTTGGTCCTGCACGGAGTGATTATCGTCCATGACGTACGCGGTGATCACTTCATAGTCGCCGTCTTCGTGTGTTTGGCTGTGGATTGCCCTAGAGCCTGTAAATCGCAATCGTTTAACGAGTGACACCTTCGCAAGTGACAAAACCACAAAAAGGAACAACAACTGAGCAAACGAACTCGGCAAATAAACGTATAAAAGCAGAATCAATCTTAAGACACCTGTCTCTCTCCACAGAGAAAAGCATTAAAACATATGACGGCACCTTAATGAGAACGTCACTATACCAACCAAAAACATCGAATAA
This sequence comes from Ecitophya simulans, assembly GCA_027574965.2. Taxonomy (NCBI): domain Eukaryota; kingdom Metazoa; phylum Arthropoda; class Insecta; order Coleoptera; family Staphylinidae; genus Ecitophya; species Ecitophya simulans. The sequence continues at coordinate 4,349 of JAODGE020023352.1, forward strand.
CCACTAGTTAATGGTGTAATGCGTGCAGGCTAATCCGAACAAGAACAAATTACCTGTATGACTGGCAATCGAGTTTCTATGGTACCTGTGGTCAATCTTGTGGTTGTGATGATGGGAGTGATGGTTGTTATTAATGTTGTAGTGATGTTTAGCATAGGAATGTCTGTGACGCGGATAGTTGTGATACGGCTGGGCCGCGTTGGGATGTGAGCCGGGTAGGAATTGCGGATAGACGTGATGTGACCACTGCGGGAATAGGGGTCTCGCACTGCCCTCTGCGCCACACGAGACAAGAAACACAACGTTAGTACACATCCACTCGCCGCGACAAGTACAAGAACTAACGCGAGCGCGTTTTCGTCGTCAATGTGAAGTAGGTATGTGTCTCGCGCATCGATTCGATTCGACGTGTGGTGTGAGTAAGCGTGTGAAGTGATCGCCCGCGCATGGGCATTCCTAGACGGCGTACTACGCTCAAAAGCCAGCGGCGTCGCGCCGGCGAGATCTTACCTTGGGGACTGTCGGCGCGATGCGGGCCATTGCTGCGGATGGCGGGCACCGGACTGGGCGCGCGTATCGTCACAGGTGGCTCGAGAATGTCCCGGTACTTGGAGACCATCAGCACGGAGATGAAGTAGACGATGGCGAGCGAGAGGAACTGCGCCTGCTTGGTCTCCTCCTGCAAGACGGGTATTTAGAGAGGGATTAAGTCAAACGGTGCTGGTTTTATGCCTGTGCAAACGTTCTCACCACATCTCTGTAGATGACGGCGCGGAGGCGGTTCACGTCCATGTCTTGCAACAGTTTCTCGGGGTCCTTGACAGGACTGGAGACATTCGACAAGTTCTCCGCGATATTCTAAATACACGTCGTGTTAGAGCAATCGGGCTATGGACGAGTTGCGCGTGGGACGGGACGATGCGACGACACTTACCTTGGGCGAGTTGTGCACGCCTCGGATGAAAGATTGTAAATGTGCGGACTTGTGATTAGCATTATGTGGCGGTGCAAGAGTGTGATGCGGCCGACTTCGTTCTTTACACTCCAGACAATTACGAACTGCACAAGTGCACACCTAACGCACACGCGTGATATCAATTTTATAAATATATACATGGCGCTATGTACAGTACAGTTTCGGTGTCGTCGGTGACGGTCGTGCAGGTGGTACTTACCAGGCGCAGGCATTGGCGCAGAATGCCGCCGCAGGACATATTCTTCTCCGCCTCCAGCTCGCCGAAGTTTAACGAACTGGCGAAGATCAGGACGTCCGCCATGTTGACGAGCCGCTGGAGGAACGAGACCGCCACCTCGATGGGCATGCCCTGCGTGGGCTCGATGACGTCGAGCTCGCTCTGAAACGAAAACAAGTCGTTTCGTTTAAACTTTCGTCGCCGCAGCACCGATTCAGCCGTGGTCAACGCAGTCGTTCGCGCTACTCACATTCGGCGATGTGGCGGACGCCAGCAGCGGCAGCAGACCGCCGCACGCGATAATCAGATTATCCGCAAGCTGGGATATTAAATGCACCGTGTTGACCACGAAGATCGCATTATCGCTGCTGTTGACGAAATCGAGCACCGATTTGGTCGAATGCGAGCGCCACACTTGAATGTCGGTCTCGAGCGAGAACAGCACGTCCGACAAGAGGCGCTGGTGGATGTAGGACCATTTGAATTCCGGAATGCGGAAGGGCGGACGCGTCGGGCCCGGGCTGAACATGGGGCGCGTGGAGGCCGAGCCCGACTTGCGCTTGGCGTCGAAGTGGTTCGGCTCGACCTGCGTGGAGGTGGAGGCGCTGCGCGGCCGCTTCTGCGGCGAGACGTGCGCGACGCTCTCGCCGTTCAGCTCGACCGGCTGGTCCGTCGAGTTGAGCGGCAGGCTGTTGCGCCGCTTCATCTCGTCGGTCGGCTTCACGGGGCTGTCGGCGACGGAGGGCTCGCTGCTGCCGGTCTCCGTGCTCGTCGGGTAATGACTAGGATCACAAATTTGCGAAATCGTCGCGATCTTCTCGACCTCCGACTCGTCCGCCTGCTCGACGGCGGCGGGCGCGGGCGCGTCGTCCGCGTGCGATTGATTCTTCGAGTTCTCGACTAACGTCTCGTCGGGCACGTTTTCGCTATGACTAGATTCAACATTGGACGGCTCTAAATCTACAGACACAGCACTATTATCAACAATTGGCACATCGTTAAGTGTTTGCGCTTCGTGCGCGGGTTCCTTCTTTTCCGCCTCCGCGTCGTTGCGCTCGACAGCTGCTCCTTGCGCATCGACAGTTTCGACTTCATTGTTATCGCCTTTCACGTCGGCGACATTTGCTACACTTTCTTCCGACTTTTCCGTTAAAACGCCCTCGACCGTCGGCGCCGGCTTGCGCGGCTCGTCGTCGTCCTTGCGCTCCGCCTCGCTCATGTCCGTTGGCGTCTGATACCTTTCCGACAGGTCGCTGTCCTTCTCGGGGCTGGTTGGAATGATTTCGGCTATTTTAGAATCGATAGCGGAAATGCTTTCGTCCTTGGGACTGTTCTCGGAGGAGTAGACCGGCTTCTCGTCGAAGAAGTCGGCGGCCTCGGCGTCCGGCTGTACGTCGTTCGCATTATTAACAACCTCGTTCACGGCCTGGACGATCTCTTCGTCCTGAACCACAGGCGACGAGCTGCCAGCGTCTTGAACGACAATCTCCAACATCTTCTCGCTCTTCAGCAGAATCTCCTCGACGATCTCCTCGATGATCTTCGCTTTGGGGTCGAGATCCTCGCCGCCAGCGTCGTCGTTCAGGCGCAACTCGATCGCGTGCTTCTCGGGCGTCACCGAGACGCAGCTCTCCGAGTGCACGCCGTTGCAGATGGGCGACGACTTGGTGGAGAACTCCGGCGACATCGGCGACTCCTTGCCCAGCTTGACATCGCTGTACAAATCGCTGGTCCGCGAGTCCAACGAGACGCCCTCGCTGTCGTCGCGCTTCGTCGTGAACGAGGACGGGCTGCCATCCGATATCGGCGTGTTCAGCTCGCAGTTGCACATCGGCTCGGTTTTCTCCGAGGCCTGATCGATCTCCTGCAGCGCCGTGCTCGAGTTGCTCCACTTGCCGTCGTCGTGATAGCCATTAGCGACCGTCTCGTTCTGTTGCTCCCAGCCCGATATCGTGCTGATGGGACGCTGCTGGCGCACCAGCGGATCGGTGATGTTATCGGCTCGTTGTCGCTCGTAGTGCTCGTACATTTGCGCAAACTGCAGTTTAAATTCCTCGTACGAGACCTGCAAACAAAGCGCGTCAGTGCGGAGAAGCGGGCCGCTCGATGCGAAGGCAATTTTCGCCGGAGTGCCACCACCACCATCACCTACCTTCGAGTGGACGATGGCGAGCGTATCCACCCACACGCGCCAGCCGCCGTACTCGTACTTGATGGCGTGATGCAGCAGCATCCGGAAGAGCGAGTAGACCATATCGGAGAGCTTCTGCTCCTCGCTGTTCTTCGGATGAATGTACGCCATGGCGATGAGCCACTCCTGCCACACTGACATCTGCAGCACGGTGCGGCGGTTCTCGCGATTGTTGTTGCACAGCAGCGTCATGTCGCTGAGGAAGAGCTTCTTCACCTCGAGCAGCTGTTCGTTCTGCTTGGACTGGCGTATAAGCGTGGCGACCACTTTCAGGATCACTGCGAACAAAAAAAGAACGCGTTTGATGAGCGCGCCCGCGACCGACGCCGACGCCAATTACTTGGATTCTCGAGTCGAAAATTCGATTCCGGCTCCGGGTGCCTCGTGTACAGGATCTGTTGACTGATGTGCTCGGTCATTATTTCATACAGCACGTTGTACGTCGGCAAAGTGAGACACTCCTCGTTGAGCAGCAGCCGCTCCGCTAATAGGGTGTACAAGTTGTGAGGGCTCATTACATCGTATTTCCGCTTGTGCGTGCTGCGGCTGAGGAAGAAACCAAGCAGTTTCAGCGCCTGCAGCCTAATTAATTGACTCTCAGACGCCAACAGTTTGAAGATAGTTCGCACGCCGTGCTTGCAGTCGAACGCCGGCACCATCGACGACGGATGCTCGGACATCAAAGAGATCAGCATTTGCAGGACGTCGTGCAGATTCTCGTCCTGCGAGGCCACAAACGCACACACATTAGTTTTCGTGGCCAGCGTGCCGCCCGCGAACGATCGACGTACTTCGTGTATCGTGGTCAGATAATTGAGGATGCTCTGCAGCTCGTCGTCCTTGACTCCGTTGCCGATCATGATTAGCTGCTTCAAGAAGAGCAAGATGTACGCGCGAATGGCCAGGATGTCCTTTTGAGCGGGCCGTGGACCATCTGGCGGGCGGGCGAGCGTGCGCAGTAGAAACGGCCCGGTTAATCAACGTCGACGCGCAGCAGCCGAATCGCAACGTACCTAATCCCTTGGGAGTGATGCCGCTCTTGGAGCGCGGATTGGCCACCCAGTAGTAGTACTTGAGCGTGTGGACCGTCTGCAGGACGGTGGAGACGCGCCGCACGTTCGAATAGATTTGCGTGTCCGATAAGAACTCGGTGGCCAGATACGAATAGAGCTTCGATTGCACCGGCGCCGGCGTGTAGATCCACAGCGCCGGATTGAAGAGCACATGGTCCAGGAGCTGCCACGTCAGGAACGAGAAGCAAAACAACTAAATCAAAATGGATTAACCTGCCCCGCACTTACCAGACGCGCACATTTATCATTCGTTCGTTTCGATTCGCTCGATTTGCACAATCAAAGCAACTCCTACGCTAATTACCTAGATGCATTCTGGCATGCGGGTCTATTGCACGTGCGGGGGCAGCGGAGAGAGAAAAAGAGAGAGAGGGGGAGAGAGAAAATGACCAAATGATGGAGACGTTTATGCCAATACTTTCATGAGCAAACAGAGAGCGCAAACATTGTCAACGTAAACAAATCGACGAGCATGGGTTCTAATTAAGTTGATACAAGTCGCGGTGTGTCAGACAGAACGCGTGCGCCAATATTCAATTAACGCGAATTAATGCATTCGAAATTCGAGAAATACATCATGCCGTTCCATCGATAAATGCTGGACGAAAGAAGGATAATTGCGTTTCACGGTCCAGAAACTCGCTCGTAACTAATTAGCGCCTCGCAACGCGAGTTGTTGTTGGAATAAAAACGCGCGCGCAGTTTAGGAAATAAACTAAAACTGCGCGCGCAATTATCATGTGCAATAATAATCCGACTGAACAGGGGCGCGCGCGCCTAGGTGAAGTTCGGCGCGCGCGGATTAATAACCGTTGCGCCAAAGTTGCTCTGAACTGCGCGCGGGGTTGCTAATTCGCAATTCGAAATTGAAGCAATAAATGAATATTGATCGGCCCGCGCCAAAGCAAGCGAACACGGCGCAATTGTAACGCGAATTTATAACTCAATTATATCAGCGCACGGCGCGCGCACGCGTTGATTGTGTTTGCCGATTATACGGCGCAATTTTCTACCCATATTTAGCGCTTGCGCGCGCGCGCGCGCAAAAGGATGGCTACTAATTGATGCGGGCGTCGCAACCGCCACAATTTGGCAAACGGCGCGTTTGACGACGGCAAGTCGTCGCTCCGCACGCGACGACAACTAACCAACCAACTAATTCGTAAGCCAGCCGGCATTGCTTTTACCTCTTTAACCACCGGAAAACAACCATACACACTGTTAGATGAAGATAACAAGGACTACGGGCAAACCAACTTCTAGCTGATAATAAACTGCATGCCTTGGGAAACAATACCACCTATTCTCTGTAAGAGACACGATTAGAAAACAAACAACATCGGAAAGGGACTTTCTCTCTGGCTAAATCGGTTCACGATTACGTTTACGTCAGCGAGATGCGAGATCGCTGGCGGTAAACGTTCGGATAGCTACCATCGATCGACCGGTGGATGCGGTTGGGAGCGGGCGTATTCATACTGAGGATTGTGGAGGCACCGGATTCCGATACACATATTCATATATATATATATACAAGTGGTCGGCGTGAATACGCGCGTACCTGTTTCAGAAGTAGCTCGCTATTGGCGCTCAGACAGGTGACGAGGTGCTTGGTCAGGCCGAGGAAGGATCCCAGCACGTCGATGGTCAGGTGCTCTCTGGACGAGCGCTGCAGCATGAAGCTGATGACGAGGAAGCCGCGATTCTGGATCATGTGCTGCTGCACCGTCTGCGAGGTCTCCACCAGCTCGCATATGAAGCCGAGCAGTTTCGAGCTGAAAGACGCAGTTTGGCTCGTTAGCGCGACGGCCGAGAAAGTTCGCCGCAGCGTCGGCGGCGGCGGCCGGCAGTTACTACCATAGGGTCGAATCGCGCTTGGCGTCCGTCGTGGTCGCGCACTCGTACGGCGAATCGAGCTGCGAGAACAACGGGAACAGCACCTGAATGCCGCCGATCGAGTTCAGCGTGCTGTGGATGGAATGCGTTATCACTGCCTTCACGTCCTGCAAATCAAGGCGTCAGAACGTTTGAGATCCGTCTCGTGCGCGCTCCGTGCATCATTCATTTTCTCGCAATGCGTCGCAATGTATTACGTGATGGCGGCCACGCACCATTCGAGGCACAGAAAAAAGCACGGCGCGCACCTATGTGGACATAAATTGCAGAGACGTGCCGAACGCCGCCGATGAGATGGCGCCGACGTCGAGATATTGGCGCTCGCAAATCATCGGATATTCATCGGCGCGGATAAATTCGAATCGCGTCGCTCGCGCGGATTATCTCGAGGACGTTAATCGACTTACTTGCAGCATCAGTGCGTGCGGCGTGTGGACGAAGTAGGAGACGTTACCCTTCGGCGCCGACTGGAGACACAACTGGCTGTCGGTCGCCACCGGATTGTACATGAATACGATGGCGTTGGACAATTTCCCGTCGTAGAGGACCTGCCATCGAATAGTTCAGATTTATCATATTGTCGAACAGTGGACGGACACGGACCGCAGTTGCGGAAAATCTACGGCGCTCGAACACCCGCTACGCAAACATTACCAAACACGAATTGAAACATAACCAACTCGTACGGTACACGCCAAACTATGTTCGTCACTAATAAACACAACGATGCAATTATTACGACATTTAAAAACCAAAAAATGTTAGAGGTAATTTAAATTAAAATTGCAGTATGAATATTTAAACTCCGGCGCCAGAGAAATTCAACGACAAACTTTTCGCAGAGGACAGAACACTGGGATTTACGCTCAAAGGGCCAAAAGTGCACAGTACATGGCAAATAAAAATATAGCAACTAACGAAATTAACATACAACACTCCGACGAGATTGAGCGTACGATAAAACCATCGCATTTCAATAAAACAACATTCCATTCGCAAACATGCCGATTGCGAATGACGCATTGAAATACCCCATCGTGTTTTCATCGTCGTTTCGTGAAATTAATACCTGCGGTTGTTTCCGGCCGACATTCGGCGACAACACAACAAAATATCGTCGGTACCTAGTAAACAAAACAATGTGCACATGCATGCTGGATACGCATCTCAGGCTCGATCGTTACGTGCGCGTCCTTTCGAACAATCCCCCCGCATGATTACAAACATATCCGATATAGATATTTGTTCATGAACGATATGAAATTGTTCTCGTGCGATGCCGAGCGTTTCCGTACATTTCCAATCCAACGACACACATTCGGCTGTGGCGCACGTCCGAATCGAAAGGACACGTTCGAACGACCCCGAACCCGCGCGCGCGCACCTGAGGACTTGAACAACGCGACATAACGAACATAAATTAAGTGGCAACAAAAGCCAAAAAATAAATAAACAAAAAAAAATAAATAAAAGCATGCTTACGGAACGTGCATCGGATGCATTCGTTATCTGAG
>JAODGE020023353.1:0-23216 GCA_027574965.2 Ecitophya simulans
TTCGCCTACGGACAGACAGGTGAGTGGGGAAAGCTGTATTGTTCGCAAAACAAAAATCATAATTTTCGATGATTTCGTAGAGAAACATTTATGAAATTTCTTAAAATATTCTAGGACGTGGTGTACTTTTAAATACGGGCAGAAGCTGCACTTTTAGTTTTGGCGCAGACTGAGTCGATACAACAGAGCGTTGTAAAGTCGTAATACCAAAATCTGGTTTTCTGATAATCCTAGGAAGAAAAATTTAAAATTAAAATCTTTAAGGGTTTAAAGTTTAGTCAAACTCACACTTGCAATTGTGGTACAAATAGAACAATCGATAACACAGAGCGCTGTAACGTTAGTAAACAAAAATCATGTTTTCTGATGATTATAGAAAGAAAAAATATGAAATTCATTAATATCCTTAAGAATGTAAGGTCTTGCCACTGACTGGTTAGTCGATAAAACGGAACTCTGTAATGTAGATAAAACAAGAATAATGTTTACCGATGATTTGGAAGGAAGAATTTATGAAATCCATTAAAATCCTTAATGTTTTTTAGTGTCTAGGGCGCAGTCTTAAATTCGGGCGATAACTCCACCTGTAATCGTTGCACAAACTGCTTTTTCTCTCGTGTGCGTCTTGATTTTCGCACTTGCTGGGCGAACGCGGCAAAACGCGAACAGAGCAAAGCCAGCGGCGAAAATTATTGTTGCGCGCCAGGTGGAATTTTTCCGCACGCCAGCATGCAGAGACGATAATTCAAAGGAAATTGCGCGACGCTAAGTCGCCGCGCTGGAAAACACAGCGAGCGCGTACGCCGCACGCGTTCAATGAGGAATTCTAATTAGGACACGCCGGGGAATCGCGCGCGATCGCGCCTGATGAAATTCGTGCGAAAAAGCCGCGACTTATTTCATCCGTCGACTTGCGGGGCGCGTTCGTTCTCGCCGCGAATTGCAATTTTAGCGTCGATGGTACGGTCGTAGTCGTAGCGCGGACGAACGCGGCATGAAATGCGGGCCGAAAAAGAAAAGCGGGAAATTAAGGTCGGGCGTGTTTTCTTTTTCAGAGGCGAAATTTTTCCAGCGACTTGCGTGCAAGCGCGCGTCTCGCGTGTTCTTGCTCGCATTTGTTTAATTAACTTTTATTTATTACGGCCGTCATGACCGATGCGCTTCCGCAATTAATTATCGCATCTATAACCTATTTACGTCGGTTGTTAATTTTCGGCGCAGGGGGCCAAGATGCGAAAGATGGCGGCGTAATTGGAATTGAAATGTAAATACGAAATACGCCGCGTTGTTTGCAGGTCTTCAGGGAGGACGCGGCGCATTAATTAATCATTAGTTTGACACGCCGTCGGCGCTCGCAACAAAATGTTCAGGATAACAACGCACGCGGCAAATTGGCGGCGAAAAGTGCGAAATTCGTTCGCGCCTTTTCCGCTCAAACGCAAACAACTCCTTAACTCGCGAATGCAAACGATGCCAATTAAAATACGCCTTCAGCTTGCGCTAATTAATTTCGTGTTTCGTGTCGTCCGCCAGGTTCGGGAAAGTCGTACACGATGATGGGCGCGCAGGATAACAAGGGCCTCATACCGCGCCTCTGCGACGCCCTGTTCGAAATCATCGCCAAGCAGCAGAGCCTCGAGCTGAGCTACAAGGTGGAGGTGTCCTACATGGAGATCTACAACGAGAAGGTGCACGACCTCCTCGATCCGCAGACCAACAAGCAGTCGCTGAAGGTGCGCGAGCACAACGTGCTCGGCCCGTACGTCGACGGATTGTCGCAATTGGCGGTGACGTCGTTTCAAGTGAGTGAATTTTCGCTTGCGCGGAGCGTCGCATTAATGTTCGACTTTGTGTTGCCGATCAGGACATCGACAACCTGATGGCCGAGGGCAACAAATCGCGCACGGTCGCCGCCACCAACATGAACAGCGAGTCGTCGCGCTCGCACGCCGTCTTCACGGTGATACTGACGCAAACGCTCACGGACACCAAGAGCGGCGTCAGCGGCGAGAAGCAGAGCCGCATGTCCTTGGTGGATCTCGCCGGGTCGGAGCGCGCGGTGAAAACGGGCGCCGTCGGCGACCGACTCAAGGAAGGATCGAACATCAACAAGTACGTCCTCCTGTCGGACCGTGGGCCGATCGTGGGTCGCGTTTAATTGGCGTTTTGCGTTTCGGCATGCTCAGGTCCCTGACGACGCTCGGCCTAGTCATCTCGAAGCTGGCGGATCAGAACACCGGCAGCAAGAACAAAGACAAATTCGTGCCATATCGCGACTCGGTGCTCACCTGGCTGCTGAAGGACAATCTGGGCGGGAACAGCAGGACCGTCATGGTGGCGACGATTTCCCCGGCGGCGGATAACTACGAGGAGACGCTGTCGACGCTCCGGTACGCCGATCGCGCCAAGAGGATCGTCAATCACGCCGTCATCAACGAGGATCCCAACGCGCGCATTATCCGCGAGCTGCGGCAAGAGGTCGAGGCCCTGAAGGAAATGCTGAAGCACGCCACGGTAAGGACATTGTCCTTGGCCGCTCGTTGTTTCCGCGTTTTGATTTCTTTTTTTCGTCCTGATTTGATAGGGCTCTCCGGTTGGGGAGATACAAAAGATCGACATCAACAAGAAGCTCATTGAGTCTGAGAAGCTCTACAAGGAGATGTCGCAGACCTGGGAGGAGAAGCTGGTGAAGACGGAGCGCATTCAGAACGAGCGTCAGCAGACGCTCGAGAAGATGGGCATAAGCATCCAAGACTCGGGTATTAAAGTCGAGAAAAACAAGTTCTACTTGGTGAACCTGAACGCTGACCCTTGCCTGAACGAGCTGCTCGTTTACTATCTGAAGGTCGGTGTAATTCAGACGTCGTTACCCTCGTCGCACGCGTTACGCTCTCGCGTTGCTTGTAATTGCAGGAGCGGACCGTCGTGGGCGCCAAAACCAACGGCAGCGGTCCCGAACCGGACATTCAGTTGTCCGGCCTGGGCATACAGCCGGAGCACTGCATCATCACCATCGCGGACGGCTGCCTCTTCCTGGAGCCGGTGGAGAACGCGCGGTCGTACATCAACGGGTCGCAGGTCACCACGTTGGCGCCGCTCAAGAACGGCGATCGCATCGTGTGGGGCAATCATCACTTCTTCCGGGTGAATTGCCCGCGCTCGATCAGTAAGCGGTGCTCGGAGGCTAGTTTTCGAGTGCCGGCGTTATACAATTTGACTATCTCGCAGCGTCCGCGTCCGAGCCGCAAACGCCCGCGCAGTACATCGACTACAACTTCGCTCGCGACGAGTTGATGCTGAACGAGCTCAGCAACGACCCGATCCAGGCGGCGATATCGCGCCTGGAGCGCCAGCACGAGGAGGACAAAGAGGTGGCGCTCGAGAAGCAGCGGCAGGAGTACGAGCGGCAGCTGCAGCAGCTGCGCAACATCATGTCGCCGACGACGCCGTATCCGCCGTACGCGTACGATCCGTTCAAATTCAAGACCGTCGCGTGCACGCCGACCACCCAGATGCGCGTCGACGAGATGTTCAAGCGCAGCATCGGCCAGCTCAAGACGGATATCCTCAAGGCGAACGCGCTGGTGCAGGAGGCGAATCGCCTGTCGGAGGAGATGGGCAGGAATACGAAGTTCAGCGTCACGCTGCAGATTCCGCCCGCTAACTTGAGCCCGAATAGGAAGGTACGTGCGCAGCTTAATTTCGTGGACGCGCGCGAAATTAAGCGGATTGGTAATTTCGCAGAAGGGCGCGTTCGTGAGCGAACCGGCGATCCTGGTGAAACGCGCTAAGATGGCCAGCCAGGTGTGGAGCATGGACAAACTGGAGAATAAGCTCATCGACATGCGCGAGACGTACGACGAGCAAGGGTTGGAATTCAAGGTAAACTAAAAAGGCGATCTTTTACCGCGTAAATACTTTTAACAACGCGCAAGGGAAATTTACGAGGTCGCTTCCACATCGTCTACAACGCGCGTTTAATTTAATTAAGCAACCGTTTGGTATGTCGTAAATTAACGAACTTGGAATTTCTGCGAGCATAATTGACTTCTTGTCGCATTTGCACCCGTTGCGATTAAATTCCGCAGACGCGCGTCTGATCGCGTGTGCGTCGCGCTTTGCAGGAACAAATGCAGGTCGACACGAAGGTGGATCCCTTTTATGAATCCCAAGAGAATCACAACCTCATCGGCGTCGCGAACATCTTCCTCGAGTGTCTCTTCGAGGACGTCGTGCTCGACTATCACACGCCGATTATCAGCCAGCAGGGCGAAGTGACCGGCCGTCTGCAGGTAAAATCGATTGGGCAGGCCGAAAAGTTGGGCGGCGCGTTTGTGAACGCGTTCCTTTCGTCCCAACAGGTTGAGCTGTCGCGCGTCGCCGGCGTCCTGCCAAAGGATCGAATGTGCGCCGCTGGATCGGACAGCTCATCGGAGAGCAGCAACGACGACGACGACGACGATCTCGGCTCGCAGCAGGTCACCATTCGAGTGAACGTCAAGCAAGCGTCGGGACTGCCGTTGTCCTTGTCGCACTTCGTTTTCTGCCAGTACACCTTCTGGGGACATCCCGAATACACCGTGATTCCTCCCAAGGTCGACGTTCCCGAACACGTTGCCGTCAACCAAAAGGACAACTTGAAGTTCAACCACGAAAAGGAATTCACCGTGCACATTAACGAAGAGTTTCTCGAACACTGCTCCGAGGGTGCGCTGTCCATCGAGGTCTGGGGACACAGGAGCGCGGGCTTCTCCAGGACCAAGCCCGGCTGGGAAGTGGAGCAGCAGCAATTGGCGAAGGCGCGTTCGCTGGCCGATCGGTGGTCCGAACTGACGAGGAAGATCGAGCTGTGGGTGGAGATTCAGGAGCTGAACGATCAGGGAGAGTACGCCTCGGTCGAGGTGAGCAACAAGGTGGATATGCTGACCGGGGGCGTGTATCAACTGAGGCAAGGGCAACAGAGGCGTATTCAGGTCAGAGTGCGACCGGTACAGAACTCCGGCACGTTGCCCATCATATGCCAGAGCATTGTGAAGATCGAGGTGGGCGGGATATTGGTGCGGAGCAGATTGCAGAAGCCTCTGGATTCGTACCAGGAGGAGGACTTGACCGTGCTGAGGGAAAAGTGGAGCGAAGCTCTGATGCGTCGTCGGCAATACTTAGACCAGCAGATTAAGAAGCTGATTGACAAGACGGACAAAACCGAGCAGGACATCGAAAGAGAGCAGAGCCTCGTCGATCAATGGGTGAATCTGACCGAGGAGCGAAACGCCGTGCTTGTTCCCAATCCAGGATCTGGCATACCAGGTGCTCCAGCTGTTTGGGATCCACCTCCTGGGATGGAGCCATATGTTCCTGTACTATTCTTAGACTTAAACGGTAGGTTCTCCGCAGTCCTCTAATGTTATCATCGTAATTACCTTGGTATTCTCCAGCTGACGATCTGTCAACACATCAATCAGGCGAGGAGGTCCCCTTAAGCGGCGGCAGTTCGATTTTGTCGAAAGAAATCGGCAACAAGTTTTACCCGCTGCATATTTTGCAACATTTGGAGAAGGACGTGTGCGCCGTCTCGTCCTGGGACTCTTCCATTCACGACAGCACCAACCTGAACAAGATCACCGATCGTAAGTGTCCGCTAGCAAACTCGCAGAGTTCCTCGATTTAAAAACGCTTTGCTTACTGTTTGCAGCGAACGATCGAGTGTACTTAATTCTGAGGACAACCGTGCGGCTCTCGCATCCTGCCCCGATGAATTTGGTCCTGAGGAAGCGGTTGGCGTTGAATATTTACAAGCGGCAGAGTTTGACCGATCGCATTAAGCGGCGCATAGTTCGGTCGGATATTATCACGCAGTCCGGAGTTACCTACGAAGTTGTGTCTAATATTCCCAAGGCTAGCGAAGAGCTAGAGGATCGCGAATCGTTGGCACAACTCGCCGCGTCCGGAGGGGATTCTTCCATGGTCGATGGAGAAACCTATATTGGTATGTGGGAGCGTTTCGGTAGAATTCAATTGAATGAATGTTCTGTGTTCGTTGTGAACAGAAAAATATACTCGAGGAGTGTCGGCCGTGGAAAGCATCTTGGCTTTGGACCGGCTGCGTCAGAGCGTCGCGGTGAAAGAACTGCTTCAGGCCAACGGCCAGCCGCTGATGAGGAAGACGGCGTCGGTGCCGAACTTCTCGCAGGTGAGTGCGCGCGTCGATCGCTTAATAGCGCAAAATTCGATGTCTCATGTAAACGTTTTGTACGCTCAATTGCACAATCAGGCTTTGGAAACGAAGAACGGGGTACGTGCTCACGTCATCTGTGCTCATTTACATTTCCGCCTCGATCTGCCGCCCTTTCCTTCATTTACATGGATATTGCTTTGCATACGTAATCCGCCCAGGGAGCGCGTAATAACCAATTGTCTTCTATAGTTGATGCGCATGGACACCAGCACGGAATCCCTGAACATGCTGAACATGTCGCGCTCGGAGAGCGTCAACGAGCTGAGCGAATTCTCCTCGAACCCGCTGCGGTCGCGCGCCAGCTTCTCCAAGGAGGACGTGCCGTCGAAGCCGTTCGGTCTAGGTGAGTCCGCCGGCGACGTCGCGTCACTCGCGACTACTAATCAACCGTTCAGATTCATAGCATTCTGATCGACACCAGAATTGATACTTAGGCAGAGTTGAGTTGTTGGTGACCTAGGTAGATCCGTTGATAGGACGTATTTTATCAAGTTGTCATGGTCATTTACATAATCTAGCAATAGGTAGATCAGTACCGAGCAGTATAGCTTTAGTGTTTCGCAAATATCTCACCAAATGTCGCAATCTTTCAATGATTCAAATCACGCACATGTCGATGAACGAATCAAGTGTTTTTTTTTCCTGTGTGTTTTCGTTGATATTTCGTTTTGATTCAACGCAATATGCACCTTTGAGCATAGTGCAGCATAATGCTAAGTGTTTACCATTCTCTTCTATTTTTACCGTTCGTTTTTCTATTATGCATTCGATTCACTGCTTATTCGAGGGCTACTTTTCGACATATTGCATCGATACTATTACGATTGGTTTTTTCAAGACGCCGAACGTCCCAGAGTTTCGTTCCCAAAATGTGAAGGGCTCTTCCTGCGTCGCGCCCTGGGACGTTCGGAGGTTTGTTTTATTGAAATAGTTCTATATCGACCTTCTCACTGGATCCCCATTTGCTTACTTCGAATGCTGCGAGTATGCGTGCGTTGAACAACGACAGATCCTGGCTAGGCGGTAACGTGCACAAGCGTTCGCGTACGATTGTGAACGAATTTACACTCACGGGCAGTTAACATTTAAATCGATGATGTTTAATGCTTGACTAATTTGCCGTTTTCGAATCTCTGTTTTTTTCTGCAACCTCAAGGCTCCATTTTGTCAGGTAAACGATGGAGGCTTGCGCATTGGGATGGCGACTGCCTAATTAAGTGGACCTTTTTTACGTTCTAACAAGTTTCCAATCGATACGGGCGAGACGAAAGGGCGAATTTTGTGGCCGGACGCGATCGGGCACACGATTGGCGAATGCTTGTTTTGTCAGAGTTCCATTCACCGTCCGGTCGTCAGATCGACCCCGCGGCTCAGATTTAACGAGCGCTTTGCTTGCAAGCTCTGCGCTGAATCTGAGTGGGTGCCGATTTGCGGACGAATCTCGTAGAAACGGCATGCATCTCGCGTCGCGTCTGAATGAGTGACGCGCGATCGTGCTCGCCGCTCACGATCCGTAGATGTTTCTAGTCATGTAGAAAATAAGCTCGATCGAAGCATGCTTGTATTACTATGCCCTCCTTCATGCCCGCCGCCACCCTCCGCACAGTTTCTAAGCGCAAATTCATCTCACGAACACGATGTCGCCTCCCATGATCATCGACATCTTCGCCATCTGCATCTGATCATCGCATCTCATCTCTCATCGTTCATCGCAACGTGTTCGCAGAGTTGTCATTGAACTTTTTCAGTTATTGGCCTGATGTGGCGATGTGATTATGCATCTCTCTTTTCTGTTACAAGTTGTCAAGCTTGTTTACCAGACTTGCGAAAAGTACATCAGACGTACTTTGAATGTCATTTCCAATGTGTTACAATGTCCACACAACAAAATCAAATATCGATCACGACACCGTCACATTCAATTAATCCTAATCGATAATTGATGTTACATAATTTGATAAACATAATATTCAGCGATAAAGTCACAGAGACTCTCAAGTTCGGACAGCAAACATTTGGAAGCCTTGAAATTCCTTCACATCAGTCGTAGTCTAGGATTGTTGGCGAAATTAATAGGGGACCATTCGCATGGTAGCTTTGGGAAACAGTTTAACAAACGAACCGACGATTGACCGGTAGACGAAACACATTGTATACAATTGGCATTCTTGCATGGTCTGTTAAATGTATTTAGAAATATGTTAGTCTCTCTGACTTTACAATTGAATCGAACGGGCGGAATGATGTGGAGCGATGCGCACTGTTGCGTGCAATCGGTGATATATGCTCGCTGTCTTGCAGCTCGTCCGACTTTCCTCAATCTCAGCTTGAATTTGAACTCGCTGCGCTTGAATCAACCGACCGGAGGTTCCAAATGTACGTTATCAAGCAAATGCTTATAGTTTGGGATTGATTTCAGTTTGAGTTCCGTGCAGTTTTGTTGAATTTGAGTTGTGTGGAGTTTTGTTCATTTTCGATCGTTACCATTATGTTTCCGTAACGTTTTTGTGTGTTACAACACTTTGTCATTGTCGACGTGTCTGATGGTAATTTCGGCGTTTATAGTCTCTCCGGCCAATCCAAAAATGACTTTGAGGATGACCACGCTTCACGAGGAATTGCCAATGCAACGCAAGCACTCCCTGGACTTGATCGTCGATGCGGAGCCGGAGCAAGACAAGGAGTACGAAGGATCAGATGCCAAATTGGATTTTTGCCACAGGAGCAGGTCCGCCAACCACCGGCGACGCACTATGCCCACGTCGCGCACCCTCGATTCTCTTGTGGAGTACGCGCCGAAAACCAGCACACCTTCGGCCAATTCGAGTGGTTACGGCTCCCAAGCCGTCTCCTCGACCAACCTCACTAGCGAGGATTCGATGTCCTGTAGGAGCATCAGCGTTGACGATACACCCGACACTGATTTTCGGTCTGCCACCACGGAAGCCCGATTGGAACCGACCGAAGAAGAGATTTCCAACGTAAGTTTGACTAACATCAACTCTGTTTGTTGTGTGTACATTTTCAATAATTGCAGACCGTGGAAGATCATCTGAAGATATCCGATGAGACAAAGTACGAAATGAACGGTCTGTATGAGAAGACGGAATCGGATTCCCAGTCGGAGGGTGGCTTAGTCAAGACCAACATGTCCCCTGGGAAAGTGGTGCGTCGCAAGAAGACGAGCGCGAAGACTGCCCCTCAACGCGCTTCGTTTCCGCAGGGCCGTCCAGCATTCGCCGATGTCAAGCCGCAAGGCGAGCTTGTCCACAGGCTGATGACGCACGACGACGGCACTGATAGTTCTACAGATAAATTAGAAGGTAAACGTCCTATTGTTTTTCCTAAATTATTGACGTTCAATCGACATGTTTGTCTCTTGCAGAAGACAGTGATAATAATTTTGGTTCCCGTCCTGATCTCAATAAATTAGTCGACGTACCTGTACCTGACTGGGTCGTACTTGGTGAGAGCGTCCTAATTCGTCCTTACAACTCGTCCGGCGTTGTGGCCTTCATCGGCACGACGGAATTCTCCAGCGGAACGTGGGTGGGCGTCGAACTCGATGCGCCGAAAGGTACGTTGTGGTCGTCTGTTGCGAAATAAAAGCTCGACGAACGTCGTCCTCGTGTTTTAGGTAAAAACGACGGCACGGTGCAAGGTGTGCGATACTTCACCTGCCGTCCAAAGCACGGGCTGTTCACTCGCGCCGACAAGCTCATCCTGGACCGGCGCGGGCGAGCGATGCGGCAGTACAAAGCGCAGGATGCCCTGAACGCCTCCAATCACTCGCGATGCGGCGCCGCCCCCGCGAAAGGTCAGTCGAAAAACTGACCGCCAGTCGTCATTTGCCGCGCGCGTTTAGTTTGATTTTACTCTACCCGTTTGTTGTATATAGTTTTGTTGCGTTCTCGTTGCGTTTTTAGCGTCAAACTCCTCTTCTGTCTTCAGTGGTTGGACTTCGGTGAACGATCGGTTTGTTTAATTTTGCATCGTACTTTTGAGTTGTACCATCGTTTCCACCAACGCTACGTTTTGGGTGCTTTCTGTAGCAATGTATCTGATTCTAGGTGATGTCTTGTCGCGCATGTCGCGCTCAAGATCGCGCGGCGAAGGTTTGCACGCGGGCGGGCATTGCGCCCACAGGAAACCGAAATGCGGTCCTAATTAACACTAGTCCCCTCCATTGAAGAGACCACCCTCGCGCTCGACGCACCGAGCGCTTACCGTTTGACTTTAACGTTTTAACATTTTACCGCGCGAACGAGAAGTTTAATTTAGATACGAGTAGTGGATCAAGATTTGTTGCGCCGTCCGCGAAACGCGTCGAACTCCTACCGAATTTTACCAAAATTCTTGATGTCCAAAACAAGTGAAACTAGGGAAACGCCTAGGCATGTCTAGTTTACGATTAGAACTAGTTTACAAGTTCTACTTCTATTCATTAATTAATATGATCCACACTGTTTTATAATTAATTACGTGTAGTTTAAGAAGTTGATGCGAAGATGCATCTCGCAGGCGGATGGGGCTTACGATAAATTTAAACTAAATTTTAAAAGAAACTAATTACAACTTTGCATTTCGATTCCCAAGCACATTTCACGGCGACTACGAAATTGATACATTCCTAAGAGTCTTAGATAAGTTGCATTTAAACTCTTCACCATTCTCATTGTACGTTCGACTATTTCGATTAGGCACACTTTAGGGAAATTCCGAAGTCACGACGATTTTTGTAAAAGATTGTATATACGTTCTGTGATACTCGTTTAGTTTCGGTTTACGATTGTACATGCGTTTAATGACTTTTCCGTGGATGCACATTGAATTGTTTCTGATACGTGCCGATTTGTTCACGCTGTTCGGCGCCTACCCAAAGTATATTTTGTGGTGTTCCAATGCACGGAAACGAAAATTGGTTTATATTTTTATATACGAGACAAGCGAAATAATCCAAAGCTCTATATTTGCGTTGTCAGACGGACATGTACAAGCAATATGCGTATGGTTTGCTTGAGGCTTGCGACTTGTTCTACTGCATCAGTAACTGAACGCGCTTGCTCTATAAAAAACATGCTTCATTCACTGGCGTGCTGACGATGCTAGACACTAACATAGCATAACATACCAAATAGCTCAACGGGGACACGATTAGCGGATTTTGACATGCACAAACACCAAAAATGTTGAAACTGTTACTCCATTTCTGCGGCTTTCGCGACACTAGCAGGTTGCTAGTAATTTTGGGAGAATGCAATTGCTTTTTCTCGGTTCGTCTAATTGTAGGAGAGCTAGCGCCACCGCTTTTGTTGTCTGATTAACGAGTAGTAATTAATGATAATCCAAAAATGTTACCTGTGCACAACTAAGCATATTAATCTAATATTAGGCTAGAGAGAATCATTGACGCCCGTTGCGACGAAGACGCGCATTATTGAGAACATTAACAAATGCCAAAACATTCCCAACACTTTCCGTCTAATAATCAATAATTACGAAAGGAGAAGCGATATATTTAATACAGCGCCAGGCATGGAACGCGACTGCGAGTGCAAATTGAAACGATTGCAAATGATGACATTGTGTAATTGCCAAAATACAACAAAGCCGAGTTTGTAAATAGTTTGTGTAGTGATTTCTTCAGGTATATAAACGTAACGCCCGTAAATTAATGAAACAAGACATATTTTATTAATAAGCAATTTTAAATCGTAGGACGTTAACGTTTAATTTCGACTGCTAGTCTATCATGCAAACGATCGCAATCGCAATTGCTCAGAACCGATCGCGAAACCAAAAGCAACCAAAATTCTAGCGCACGCACGACCAGAGCGAACGTGGATATAGGCAGGAAGGACGAGCTTGTGGCACAAACCAAATAGCGAAGAGTGACAAACAAGAAAATGTCCAGCAGACGATGAACCATTTCTGTCCAACTATTTGCGTAACGATTTAAACAATTGTAGACCGTAAGTGATTGTATAGTTAGAACACTGATTAAGATGAACACACAACACCGACAAGCGATTATATATTGTTAGCTACGTTTATGATTGTTTTTATATCGATGTATGTATGTATGTATATGTTAATTGACAATAGTTGATTTTATTTATTTTTTATTCATGCTTCTCATTCGATGATGGGTTAAATGGTTTATGTGAACATATTCATTGTATATGATTATTTGGCGGTCTTTACTGTACATATATGCAAAACTAAAACAAAATAAACAAAGTTATAATAAAAAACGGCACTTGTATCGTGTGTAAGTACGATTTTCAATTTATTTGGTTTTCGTTGAATTTCCGTCGGAAGTGGCTTCTAAAGATGCCGAATATTTTTACCTTCTCAAGACATGTCTCGCAACTCCGGTTCTAGACGCCCAAAATGAATAATGTTATTTCTATTTGTACTTCTGTGTCGGCTGCAATTATATTTTTAGAAAATCCCATAAATTGCCATATTTTACAACATAGCTGCTTTTCCTTCTCTTGATTGGCTCCATATTTTTCTAAATTCCAGCTCTCTTGAAACCAAATCGTCAAGGATTCAATATTGCAGTCAAATTTTGAATGTGATTTGCTCATAAAATATTACACACGGAGAAAAACGCTGGTTGTCCCTTGAATTCTGTGCCAATTTAAAAAAAAATGTTTCAAAATTCTAAAGTTCATTTATTTGAAGTCGAATTTCCTCTCACTTCATTTCGGAGATAATTTTATAATCTGGATGACGGTGCAGGTACAAAATGCGAAGTTTCATTTAAATATGTAAAATATATTTCCACAAAAGTTGCAATAATTTCCATATCTTATATACAATTCTCATACAAATTTTGTTACAGAACGCCGCAAATATAAGTTGTACCTAGAATTATTATCACTCGCAAAAATATAGCTGCTGTTTCGAATCGAATGCTTACATTAAGAATAAAATATTTGTGTATATTATAAATATTTATTGCAGATCGAGGCGCGTATCAGTCTAATTTTAAAAAATCACAAAAAGCAGTATGTACAATAAAAATTCGTTTGATATTAAAAATAATAAAATTTTAATAAACGCAACAATACGCGTCTGCAATTAGGCGGATTTGTGTTTTTCTGTATTTTCGTTCAACTGTGTCTGTCTTTTTGTGCTGGGCTCCGGTTGCAAGTCAAAATGAAGACACCACAGTCGTAGTTTTATCATCATCTACGCATCTATTATCTAGCAGCGGAATACTGAGTTTGGAACAACATAACAATGACGGTAAATCCTAAACGTTTTTCGAGCAAATGGTGTCTGTGGCGGCTCTGCGCTTTGTACAATATTTTTAAAAGAGCCCCGATCACATTCACGTATTTTTTCGAGATAAATTGCACTGGTTGCTGCGCGAACGCGCCAGCGGGTGGATAACAAAATTAAAATTTAAACTTTGGCGTAACAAGCATTGCGAATTGTTTTTTTTTTGTTTTGCCTCACGTTGCTCTCTTTCGCCTGCAATTTCGTTTGCAAGCCGTCGATTGCGCTGTGCGGACTGCGCCCGCGACGAATTGTGTCCTCGCGGCGTTTTCCCGTATCTCGGTCACAATTTGTACAATCATGGGAAATCGTCGAGGTCATCTTAGAGACTATATGTACACCTGAGCCCTTTTGTACTCATTACTGGGATTGTGCGTGTCAGATTGCGGTCTCAGACTCGATGTTTTGCCTTCGCCGCCTTGATGTCGGAGTTGAACGTTCGCGACTTGGCGCGGAAGTGTTTCAAGTTGTGTTCATGATCGGGGTGAAGCATCGGTAGGTAGGCGTCGGGCGTGCAGAGTTCGGGGTGCGTTTCGTAGAAGTTTTTGTAGCCGCCGTGCAGGAGGTACACCTCCGGGAAGCTCAGGTATGGGAAGTAATCCTGGTTCTCGGCTCTGTCCCTGTTTCGCAAGAAACGTGACCTGAAATAAATATGCATTAGTGACCGCGGGAGAGCGACATTGACGGAATGCCAAGGCACTCACAGGTTGGGCGCACGCTCGCTGGAGAATTCGCAGTGAAAGATGAGGATGTGACGTTTGTCTTCCTCCTGGACGAGGTTCTCGCTCTTGTGCTTTTGCAGCAGCTCTTCCAGGATCGCTTTCTTGGTGTACATGTTCCAGGCGCCCTGGATGTGGCCGCCCTCGAATTCGTAGGGATAGCGGCAGTCGATGACCTTGTAGGAGGCGACCTTGCCGTTGTACTCGCCGCGCATGAGTTGGGCGACGGTCGTGGGCGTGATCGATTTCAAGTCCTGGTGGCGACCTTCGATCAGCGGCAAGCAGAAGGGCTTGGTGTAGTCGCCGATGAGGTCCGGCTCGGTGCTGGAGCGATGGATGGCGGTCTTGATGGTCTCCTGCGTGGAGGCGCTGCGCTGGAAGATCGAACGCGCCTCCACGCGTCGCACGGGCCTGTCGAAGAGCTTGCTGCGCTTGACGGAGAGCGGACTGACGGCGTCGGACGGCGGCTCCGGCCGCTTGAAGCTGCGCGTCTCGTGGAAGTTCATCTTGTCGAGCAGGCAGCTCCGGGCGCGCGAGACGCCCGGCGTGTTGCACGTGCCGATCACGGAGAACGCCTTCCGCAGCGGCGGCCGGCTGAAGGAGCATTTCGGCGAGCTGGTGTTCAGGATGTCGTTGGCGATGGGCCCGCTGATGAGCTTGGAGAACTCGCTGGAGAGCGGCTTCGTCGGCGACCGATGATTCTCGGTCTCGTTCTCGATGTCGGACAGGTCGATGCAGTCCTCGCTCATGGAGCCGAACGAGACGAAGCGACGAGGCGACACCTTGTTCGTCTCGCTCGGGCTGTAGCCGGAATCTTGCGTGGTGTTGTCCTGCAGCGCGTCGAAGCTGGGCGGGCGGCGCATCGTGAAGGAGCAGTTTGGCGAGCCGTCGCAGGACATCCGCGACGGGCTGTTGTCATACATTGTGGCCTCTTCGAGTTTCGCCGGGCTCTTCGTGTCCATTGCGAGCGACCTGCCGAACGAGAAGCGGAACGATATAGAGCGACGGCTTCGGCGGACCGTTGACGCGGCAATTACGGGTATTGCGCGAATTTGGCGAGCTCACTAGCGCCGATTAAAAATATAAAAAGACGTCGACAGCGAAACCGAATGAGTCGCTTCTTCACGTGGCGTGCGAAACGTGAACGGCACGGCGCGACGCAGGCGACTGATCGCGCTCCACAAGACGACTCACCTTGGCGATTGATGGTGATAAGTCTCCATGGTAGTAGAATCCCAAAACATGGACATGATGGCGTAGCGCGCGCTGCACCGAACTTCGGCGGGAGAGATTACGAAGTATATCCAAATGGCATGTGAAGGTCGAGACGAAAACGGCGCGAACTCCGAACGTCAACCAGCCGTGAAACCGCGCGCTTCGAACACTCTGAGACGCGCGCAAGTTGCGTCGAAGGACGGCAGCCGAACACTGACGCTCCAACCGTCGACGCGGGGCTTTTATGCGGCCCTCCGGAGCGCCGGCCGGCGGTGGGGCGCGGGCCCTAATGCGGCGGGCGAGGGCGCCAAAAACGGCGCGCGTCGCGGCGACTAGAAAATAGAGGGACTAGGTGGCGAAATGCGCTCGAAGTGGTCGGCGAGAAATCGTTAAGATGACCAACGAAATGCATTTTATTGCCAACGTTACGGTCCGGATGCGTTTGGGCATTGTCGCCGTCGATAAACACGTCCCTTTGCGACAAACACCAACAGTTTTGGATTTGAATTTTGCACTATGACAAGTGATATAATAGGTCAAAAGTTCTGATCGCGAAATGCACTTTGGAAACTGCAAAACTTGCACTTCGTAGTTATCTCCAGCGACGGATTAAATAGAATTCCTTATCACAAGAAACGCGACTCTGATGCAATAATTGCTTACACTTTACGTCGCTCCTGATCGATCTCGCCTCTTTTTATGTACACTTTGCACATTTGCCAAAAATCGAAAGCAATGTTAAATTTGTGCGACCTTATCTTAGCAAGTATTAACACTAGACAAAATTGCTTAGACAAATCTACGTTCAATTATGTGTCGATTAAACTAGTTTAAATTAATTTGTAAATTTGAACATTTTTTGAAAAAATGCAAAGAGGTACCGTTTTGCACATTTGCCAAAAATCGAATGCAATGTTAAATTTCTCGGACATTATCTCGCACAATTCTGCGTTGATTAAGTCAGTATATTAAAATTTTTTGAAATTTGCGATTTTCGAAAAACATTTTGATTGAAATAGAAACGTGCCAAACAATTCGACTCTGACACCAAAATTGTTTACACTTTACACAAAAACCCAACCGATTTTAATCTGTCGTTAGAACAGAAAGCCCCAAATCCCATTCGTGTGCCAGGTTAGCAAGTTCATTAACATTGACTCTTAACAACAACCGAAGCGAACGGTCGCTAAATGACGATTGTATAAGGACTAAACGTTTCTAGTGTACAAGTAGCTTAACAAACGTAATAAAAGCAAATCCATTCAGGCTGATACCCAAAACTAAATTCATGGCATTGTTGCGTCGCTAATAAACGAAGAAGTTGATGGTCAGGTCGAAGGTGAATGAACGACAGGTTGTCAGGGCGGAGATTAGATCGAATGTCGTTCAAGAAGAGTTCGATCGTGGCCACCAGGTAGGTAGGGTACGAATAGATTGGTGTGGATTCGTCATAAACCCATTGAAAATTTAAATGATGTAAGGGTTGGAGGTCATGTGCATAAACGTCGGTCGTGATCGATTGATTTATTCCCAATCGATTCGTGCCTCTCATCCACACGCTAATGGTTTTGGAATTGGCGAAAGCTAAAGATTTCGTTAAAAAAAAACGTCATCTTTTTCGCGTTTGTGGGAAAGAACATAACGAACACGAGCAACCTGAATATTTTCTTAAAAAGCGGTTTTTCATGCCTCAGCTGATGGTGACTTGCAAATCCGGTAACTTTCAAGGCGTCGCCGAAGCGTAATTACCGGACCCGAGACGTGTTTTCTTTCATTTTCGCACATAATTACACGACGGAGCGCAAAATCTTTACAAACTGCGAAGAAACCACGCGGGGGCTCGTAATTCCCTTCCCCTCGCCGCAACTAATTACTTTAGGACAAGAAGGGCGCGCAAATGTCAGGCAAAGCCGACGGAAAATGCAAACGACGTCTCCCAGAGTAACTGGTCAACCAAAGGTCGCTGCGACCTGCGCGAGAAAAGATTTTGCGTGCGCTCTCGTACGTCGCAATTGCGTTTGTCCCAAGTCTCAAGGTTTGTTTCCCATACGAAAGCCGAACACTGCGCGATGCATTTCCCACCCGAATATCGCATCTCGGCGCCTACCTTAATCTCATATTCTCACGGGCCCATCCCTCGGTCGGCGGACTGATACAGATATTCGGCATCCTTCCGCATTTCCGAGGCGGTATGCGGCAGCGAGATGAAAAAAAATTCACCCTAAATCGATCGAATTGCCCGGCGCTCGGGAGAAAGTGAGAGTGCGGCGTTCTTTCATGCCTGGACAGAAATATCAGAGCATTGAGTCTGATAGTCGCCTTTATTCCGCTGACGTTTGGCCGTTTGTTGCGTTTTTATATCAGGCGCGCATTGCGGAATGCAATCAGAGTGTGAGACGTTGCGCGGACCTTTCTCAGGGCGTGTCACTGACGTGCCAAGACGATATATAGCTAAGAATGTGCTCACAATCAGAAATGATAAAGGCAGGTGACAAATGCAATCAGAGTGTGGGCCATTGCAAGGATCTTTCTGCCACACCGCTAAGAATATGCTCACAATTACGAAGTTAAGGAAGACAATATTGTACGAAATGATAAAGACAGGTGACAAATGTAATCAGAGTGTGCGACATTGTATGGACCATTCTCAGAGGGTGTCACTGACGTATCAACACGGCAAACCGTTAATTAATATGGTCACAATCACGAAGATAAAAAGACAATATTGTACGAAATGATAAAGACAGGTGGCAAATGCAATGGCGACATTTGCACATGTAATATACCACACAGCAGCACACAATCGAGACGTCCACGTCCAAGATGAAGAAAATAGTTGTGCAAAACGACGAAAAGTGTCGTTATTTTCCGTTTCGCGCGCGCGCGGTTCGTTTTCGCGCCAGCGCAAATCACACATGCCCGCGGCGCTCGCATGGGGGTAAGCAGCCCCGTCGCCTAGCACGTGTCTAACGTCCATCCGACTGCGCGGGCATTCGAAGAAAGGTGAAAGTGCGACAGCACGCGAGCAAGTTGCACCGACCGTTATCGCAACGTCGCAACGCGCGCGGACAGATGCGCGCGTTTATAATCAGCGCGCGACTCGTTAGTACCGGTGTACCGCCAACGATCGCCCAGCGCGTCCTGCCAGTCGGTTTGATATCCCACGACGGGCCGATCGGACTGGAATATCGGCGGTTGGCGACTGGAACGGGTTGGCCGCCGTTGCGGCACCCCGACGACCGACGTGTGCTCGCACGGGGCATTTCTCACGTCGCGGCGCGATATCGAAGAACGGCCCGTAACAGAAACCTCGGCGCGCGCGGTCCGACAGGTAATTCCGTTGCGCGTCAACTGTGACCTGAAGAAGGCCCCCGAGAGGAGAGGTCGAAGGCTGGCTGGTCTAGTCACTCCTAGTCGGCATCTCGTACGTCCCGAGCGGGTAACTAGTTTTACGTTCGCCTTTCGTCCACAAGGTGCATCCTAACGTGCGCACGCTACAATCGCACGCGTACCTTCTCGGATGTTTCGATGCAACAAAAATGTATTTAATCATAGCTGCGATGTCGCCCTGTATACGGTGATATATGCGTGTGTGTGTATATATAGGGCAAGTAACCCCCTCAATGGCCGTTTTCACCAGACAGCTGCGGCCTTGCAGTCGTTGCGATTGCGAGGTCATGCGCTCGGTGCAAGGCGTTTGGCAAAAAAAAAAATAATACGGCAAGAAAGAAAACCTACCCCCTCAACGCACAGCACGCCTCGTTAGCGACACTTTGAGCCCGCGTCGTGGGCCGCGCGCTAATTAGCTATTGTGCCGCTCGAGACGGCCGCAGCTTCCTCGGCGACCGCGGACGTTCGACGAACGCTTCGCGCGCGTTTTTCAACCCCTCTCGGCAACGGTCGGCATGCGCAAGCGCCGGGGTGCGTAATGTATGCGCGGTGGGCGACAAGTGTTTGCTTGTCCGTCGGACTAGGTAGCGTACTTTTCGGCGCGAGGGCGTCGCGGTGCGCGAGCGCGACGACCACCGGAGCGCGTCGACATCTGCGCCGCCGCGCCGTGGACGCACATGACGCCCCGACGACGACGCCGACGACGACTACGCTTCGTTGTAACCACCCCGAACGTGACTTAAACACTCGCCAAAGCGGGCTAATTGCGCGCAACGACCAGGATGGAAAAAGCGCGCGAAGCGGGCGAATTCGGTTGAAGATTGGCGGCAATTCGCCGTGCGCTCTCAATGTCTCAATGGACCGAGGCGCAAATTCAAATTGGATATTATATCCGGCGACAATGCGCGCCCCCGGGTGCGCGACAAAAGGTCGCGGGCTCGTGCGCCATTGTAGTCGTACATTTACACCCCTCCGGGACGTTCTCTCTCCTCGTCGCGTGCACGCGCATCTCTGCGTCTCGAAGACGGCGCCGCCGCGGCGGCGGCAGATGCACGTTCGGCCATCGCAACCCCTAACGCGTACGAATTTCTTACGCGCCCCGTGCTCGTCTCTATCTCTCTCTTACTCCACTCGTCGTTATCATGCGCACTCCGCCCAAGGGGGTGATCTCTGCCAACGTATCCGATTCGCCCGCCAAAAACTTCCGCGTTCGAGGTGGTTCCGGTAGCCGCGCGAACATCCTCGTCGGCTCCTCGCCTCGCGAAGCTGCAACCTGGGGAAGCGGCCCTTCTCGACGCCGCGCATACGAAAGCGTCCGAGGGTGCACGCAACGTAATCTTGTAAGATTTCCTAACCGCCAAAAATTCACACATTCGCGCCGCACAATGCGCAATCAACGTTCGTTAGGGCATCCCACCCCTCCGAGCCGCCCGGCCTCGCGTTCGTCGTGCCCTTTAATTAGCTGCAGGATTAGCAACAAGTGCAATTAACAGGTACAACCCGACCAACGACTTCTCTAATGCGCTCCATCCAATCTCATCGACGAGCGGTAGAGATGGAAGCGGGCGAAATTAAACTGTAGGAGGGAAAAGATAGAAAGCGTGCTTGCGATAATTATACTGGTGGAAGGTATCCTAGCAGGATATCACCTCATTACAAGAAACCTTCGAAGGCGAAACTTCTTCGTATAATCGCATCATAAATTGAGATTATCTTTTGTTCGTCGTTTGGTTTTGTGATGATTGTCTTAGCATTAAAGAATCTTTAGAAAGAAGTTATAGAAATTAGAACAAACTTGTAAGTGCAATGGTGTTAGGAGAAAAGCGATCCAACTCAAAATTTCATTAACCGATTGGTGTGAGAATCTCGATCGTGAGAATCTCAAACCCGCAGTCCATGTGTTGGTCATCAGCTGTCCTCAAAGTGGATCTTAATACCATTTCTCTCCCCGACATTGCAATTTTCAGGCCGACGAGGACGGCGGTCGGACGACAAAAGCTTCCGTTCAAAATTCGCATTCTAATTTCCCTCCGAAAAACGCACCCCGGCCTTGCCACGAAATTCCAACGACTCTCCCGTGCAACATTTACACGCTCCACGACATTTTCCGATTACGTTTGTCGCGTTCGGAGCGCTTGGAGAGAAGAACAAAAAAACGAAAACGAACATCTCGCAGGCCTTTGAAAATTTTCGAACAGATAATCACCATGTGTTTGCCGAGTCGTAATAAACGCGTACGCGCGCGCGCGCATGAGGGTGCGCTGCGCGTTTTCATTGCATCGCGAGTAGGAGCGTCGCGTACGGGTTTTTTAACTCACTCGCCTGACCACATTCCGCCTGCATCCAGCGCCAAGGAAAGAGGAAAGAAGCCGCGCGCGCGCGCACGCATCGCGAGATCTTAACGACCAAGTTGAACCCGACGCCGGAGTTTGAAGAGCGAGCGCGCGTCCGCGCCGGCGCTGGCGACTCGCGACGGCCGAGATTCGAGGCGCGCGCCGCCAAGGCTAAGCGCGCTGCAACAAACAGTTCGCCTTGAATGTTGCGCCGGGCTTTGGGCGTGCCCTGCGACGGCCTGCGAACGCGATTGTGTAAGCGCGCCGCGCAGGAAGTCGCGGTTTCCTTCCCAACGCGCCCGAAGATAATCGCGATTTGTCCTCGCGTCCAACCCGACCTCCGGACCGAGCAGCGCGTTAATTTGTTGTGCGCTCGTTGTCGGCGCGCCGTTTCCTGCCGCTCGCGTTTATTTTCGTTGCTTTGTCTTCGCGCGGGCTTTTTGTTATGGCTAGATTTGCAAGCGGGCTGTTAAGTCGAGTCGCGCGAGTGCGCGCGCATTCGCGCCGACTTTTCTGCGCGTCGTTTTAAATCTAGCCGATTGTTTTCGTCGCGTCTCTTTCTCGCAGTGCCAAACGAGTTCTTGTAAGCCCGCCAGCATCTCAGCGACGACGCGGGCGTGACCGCGACCGCAACCTCCGCGAGCTTTAAAAACCTTTCGCGGCCACGTCGCCCACGCCCGAAGACGGGCCCTTCGCATCCCGCCCGGAGCGAGATCACCGGCAATGTCGCCGACAATTCACGTCTAATGCTTAGGCGTGTTATCGGCACGTTTACAGTGCGATCAGGTACTTTATTGTACGTCGGTTGGACTGAGGCCGGAGGCCTGTTTATGTTTATTTTTTTATTTCCATTCGTGGCGGGCGCTCGGCCATCCCGTGCGGTTCTTTCGTTGCTCCCCGCCCCGTCGCGCGTCGGAGCGAGTGGCGAGTCGTTCATTACGTCGGCTATTGTATAACAGTGACTTAACTCGCGGCGCGGCGACTTGAGTCAAGTCGCCAGAGCGGCGTCTGTCATCCGCGAGGCGCGCCGTCCGTTACGAAACTAAATTGCGCCGCTCGCGCATGCTCTCCGGACGCAACGCGAGATCAACGTTTTCGACCTTGGCCTGTGTACGTGGCTTAAGTCGGACGAAACCACGTCGCGCACCAACGAACCCCACCTATTCTGAAATATTCTAGGGTGAATGCACCTTGGCAGTGCGAGCGCATGCCCTTAGAGCTAGGCCATTGTCTTCGACTTGATTGCTTCGGGCCGGATGCGCAAGACTCGCCTATCCGGTCGTGCGGCGTTGAAGGGCTTCCTCCCGTTGATGCGCACGAAACTGACGAAACAAAGCGGCCCGCACACAAAGCGCAATCATCCTCATTTCCTTATTACGTCTTCGTTCGTTTCAGCAGACTCACAAGCGCGAGGTGCGGTGCGTTGCGTGCCATTGCGTGGTCCGCTCCGGCTAGAGTTAGTTGTTCATCTCGTTCGCCGCCATTGTGAACGATTTTGCATAAATCAGGCGAATGGGATTAGGCCCGACAGGATTATAATCTTAATATTGTTACGACTCAATAAGGTACCGGCGTGCGGCCATAATTCCGTTTCCTCCTTAGAGGAGAAGAAGTCTTGGAAGGCGGTGTGCGCTTTGAGATTAGATTCTGTAGACTTTCCAAGCATTCGACGTTTTCTGAAAAGTCTCTTTTACTTTCTCACGTCTCGTCGTCGCACGTCTAGGAGAATAGCGGAAGAGTGCTAAGCAGCTTCCAGAAATCGCGTGAAGCCGTTAAACACATACTAATAAAAACAACAACAAAAAAAGACCACCTCACACATCCCGCCGCCCGGCGCCGCGTTGGTACTAATCTATTTAAATGTCCAACGCGTTCGCAGACAACCTTGAGACGGCAGATTTTCTATCCATGCATTCCACCGCAAAGAGCGGAGCTATTTTTGGCCCGGCGCTCGGACGGCGAATTCAATTGACAGAATTCGAGCGAACGTGCCGCGGTCCGAAACTTTGCCGCATGGCTAATGTTATTTAAATA
>JAODGE020023358.1:0-18937 GCA_027574965.2 Ecitophya simulans
TCGTCGTCGCTGCGCTGACGATGGTGGAAGGGCGGCCAACGGCATCCGCGCTGGCTGGCGCGGCAGTATCAGTCACAGCAGGGGGGGCAATTGAAATGGTGACGGGAGCTGCTGCGACGACTGGAATAAAGATCTCTGGTGGGGCAGCAACGGTGATAGTGACCGGAGCAGCGTTGCCGGCGGGGGGAAGGGGGGTGGTCACGTCGACAGTGATCAGCGTGGTATTACTCAAGGAGCCCTCCGCCGCGGGGACGCCATTGGTCGGGGGAGCGGTGTCCGCAGGGGCTGCATCAGTCGCGGTGGGAGGGATCTTAGCAGGGGCGGATGTCACGGGAACTCCCCCCGTCGTGTTGGCCAGGGCAGCCGGTGGCGCGGAGGCAACAGCAGTAGTAATCGTGGTTGCAGTCTTTCTTGTTTGGGCACCGCTTGTGGCCGGGGCAGCAGGGCTGGTAAGAGGAGGAGGAGGGGTCGGTTTTGGAGCGGCAACGGCAGCGGTGGTGGGTGTCGCCGGCGTCTTGCACTGGGTAACGCTGGGGGTGGTAGGCAGCCTCGGCGGAGGTGCGTGTTTGCGTGGGGACACGGGCCCATACTGAGGCAGGGGGGCAGGCACCCGCGGCCGTTGGGCGGTAGCGTTGGGGGTGCTGGTGCCGTCGCTGATGCCTGGGCGAGGTGCGGTGGGTGGAGTGGATGGGGGCCGTGGCACCTGCTCTGTTGGTGTTGGTGGGGATGGTGTCTTGGCCACCGC
This sequence comes from Ecitophya simulans, assembly GCA_027574965.2. Classification (NCBI taxonomy): domain Eukaryota; kingdom Metazoa; phylum Arthropoda; class Insecta; order Coleoptera; family Staphylinidae; genus Ecitophya; species Ecitophya simulans. The sequence continues at coordinate 746 of JAODGE020023358.1, forward strand.
AGCCGGGGCTGCTGCCTCTGCCGCTTCCAGAGGAGCGGAGGGGGGCACAGCGTTGGTCGCGGATGCGGTTCTCTCACCCGCCAGCGCTGAGGGCCACGGAAGCCCTCTCGGATAGAGTGCCCCGAGGCTCGCCTTAAAGGCCTGCAGGTGTGCTTTGAGGGCACAAACCATATCCTTGTGTGCGTTACCGCTCTGCAGGGACTTGGCGTCGACCAGCACCCTGTTCGCGTAAAACTCTGCCGCATCGATCACGTTGCCAACGTAGCTCGTCATGTTTGTCTCATCAACAAACATGAACACAGCCGCCGCCTCCTGCATCGCGCGGATGTGAGGGGTGCAATCCGGAGCGCCGCTGTTACGCTTCCCAGTGGTGAAGTCATAACGAATTCCCCCAATCGCGCCAACTGGTTCCAGCACACCTCCGTACAGCACCCTCAGCTCCTCCATCGACGCTGGTGCCTGGGATGCGGGCACGGTGGTGGTGAGAAACGTGCCCATGGCAGTCAGGGCCGCGCTCCAGTGCGTGGCTATCAGGTGCAGCTCAGAAGCGGTGCCGGCGGGCGCATCCAGTGCGATGAGGCACTCGGTTAGTCGCCCGCCGGTCTCTGTAATGTCCTGTAGCATCTTTGTGTGTGTGAGAGAGAGAGTGAGTATTACTATGAGGAAGCTGTGCACAAATGGAGAGGGAAACCAAATAGTAACTAAATGAATAAAGAAATAGAGAGAGAGGGGGGGAGAGGACTACACTGCAGAGTAAACGAGATGGCCTATTGTGTGGACCCCCTCTCTACTACACTGCTAAGTGTTTGGCTGAATGTTCAACGTAGTTTCCTTTGTGTGTGCGTGTGTGCGGTAAACGATGTAGGGGGATGGGTGGGGAAGAAGTGAATCTACTTCCGAATAGTCTACTCGCGGGAGAAGGGGATGCGGGAGTGGATGCACACTTCATGTCAGATTGGAGGGAATGAGAACAATAAACGAAAAAGCATTGATGCGTGACGGGAAAGAGGAGGATGCTGGGGGTGCGGTGGTGCGGCTGTGTGTTGTCGGCTTTCCAACTGGGGCATTTGTTCATCCCCTTCATTGGGAAAGCGAAGAAAACGCAACGACTCTGCCGAAAATATTTGGCCTTGTGTGTTCGAGTACACACATATAAGCATGTAAAGCAAAACAAAGTATTGTATGTGTCTGTGTTTGTAGCAGCAAAGCATAAAAGGCAAAAACACGATGGGGATGAGTTTAAAAAAGAAAAGAGGTGAAACTAGTGATGGCCGCCGAAGCCGCCCCATAGAGAGCAGGCTACCCCCAGAGTACGTCCAAGTACAGCCGCACTGTGATGAATTGACTGATAACCAGGGTAGATAAGACACGACGGTGTGGACACCTTCTCAGCGGTGCTGTCCACTGTCTTCTGCTGTTGCGTGCCCAAGCGCGCCTTCTACCCAAAAAAAGAAAACAAAGTAACCTGTGATGTGTAAAGAGGGGAGGAGCTCCGGGGGAGGGGGTGGCATGACTCGGCGCTGTCTCGGACATGTCCCGGTGCTCTCATCCTCAGAGCGGTTCCGCACTCGGGGTGGTGGGCACGCAGCAGGAGGAAAAGGGGGGAGAGGAAAAACGCCGAGCATGGAGCGCTACACCGACGGGCTACCTCCACTCACCTCCTCCTTCTCCTCCCTCCCCCGTTCACCTACACCTCTTTCTTGTCCCGGTTCAGGCCCCGTCTGGTGGCCACACTCACTCCGCATCAGGAGCAGAGCCTCCTCCACCACACCAGGCAGAAGCCCCAGTGTTCTTGCCACGGCCACACCGTACTCCCGGGCCTCGCACGGGCCCGGCATAAGTTTGTGTGAGCACCTCATAGCGGCACACCTCGCTGGGGCCGCCGCCGACACAATGGCGTCGCCCTGCGCTGGTGCTGATGGTGGCGCCATTGCCGCAGGCGGCCGCGCAGTCAGTGTCAGAGTGAAGTGCACGTTCGCCACCTCCGGGCAAATGGCCGGCATCTTCGTGATACCCGCAAAGTGCGTGGTCATGAGTGTATGCACGCGTCGGTCGCATAGGTACTTCACCGTGGCCCAGGCGAGGGTGAAGCCCTGTGTGGTAGTGGTGCTCCGCCCCAGCTCATCCACCAGCACCACACTCTGCTCGGTGGCGTCGTGACAGAGGCTCGCCAGCTCCGCTAGCTCGCGCTTAAAGGTGGACTGGGTGATGGAGGGCAAATCATCACACTGCATGTGCGCAATGATCGCGTCCGTGGCAAATAGGCGCGCCGCCGCCGCCGGTACCATGCACCCGCTCTGGGCGAGAGCGAGCAGCTGACCCACCTGGCGTAGAAGCGTAGTCTTCCCAGAGGTATTCGGTCCGGTGACGATGAGGATCCCTTTACCAGCAGGCCACTGAATCGTGTTTGGCACGGATGGTGGAGCCCCAGGAACACGCACGGCGGATGGATACCGTGACTCCTGGAGGTCAATGATGCAGTCGGAGGGGCCTACGCTATCGCCCGCCACAGGAGCGCACCCCAGCGACTGCGGCGGTGGCAGCAGGACTGGCCGCACGCAGGCATTCATGCGCGAGTAGACCGCGAAGGAGAGCAGCATGTCCAGCAGAGCCACTGCTTCTCCCATGGCCTGCAAGTACCCGACACTCTGTCGCAACTTGTCGAGCAGTGGCTGCACAGCCCGCAGCTCCTCCTCCACAACCACACGGCATACCCGCTGCGCGTCCTCACAAAGACGCTCCAGTGTGTTCGTCGTACATCGAACCCGACGCTGCCGCTTCTGCCGAGCCTCGCGGCGGCGCTGCATATCTGTGAGGACATGGCTGCCACCAGTCGTGGCCGCTGCCGGGTGGACGTTGTCCCCACACACAGAGAGTGAAGGAAGTGGGTCCAGAAAAGGGGGAAGATGTGCATATGGAGTGCCAAAGGCGTCCACGCCTGCTACCGTAACTGGGTTACTAAGCGCACCATCCGCTGTGCTGTCACCACTGCTGTTGTAAATGTTTGTGACACCGCCACGCTCATCGTGAGGATCGAACACAAAGGTTGTGTCCATTGCCACGCCAGGGGCCGATGGGAGCTGCCCATTCTGATGGAACAGCTGTTGTTGCTGCTGCTCCTGGCGACGAAGCTGTTGTTGTTGGTACAAGGCACGCACGTAGAGCTCATAGTGAGTACCGCCAGCGTACTTGCGCTTAAAAGGGCCTCCAGCCGTCTTGCTCTCCTCCGCCGCCGAGTACGAGAGACAGTACAGGGTCTCTGTGTCTGGTGTGAGCTGCAGCGAGTGCAGAGAGTATCCCCGCTTCAGCGATGCCACGTGCCGCGTGATCTGCTCAATGAGGGCTGTGAAGTGGTTGCGCGCGCAATCCAGTACGGACCTGTGCCCCGCCCTCACCGCGAAGTACACGCGCAGGGACTGTGGTAGCGCCTGCGAGGGTCTATGACCCCGCGAACCCCGCGTACGGGGGCGCGATGCGCACCTGTGAGCCCCGTCGTGGTCACCGCCCCCTGCAACAGCAGTAGCGGCGGTGGCAGGTGCAGTCGCCGCCGCCATCACCACCGCGCTGCGCACGGAGCGATCCAGCGCGGCATCCAGTGCGGCAGAGAGTTCCGCGAGTCGGCATTGCTGCAGTGTCTGCGATATAGAGCTCAGTAGCGTTGGCTGCTCGGGAGTGCTGGCGGGCGGGGCGACGGTGTCGCTGGACGGCTCTGTCCCTGCGCCACCACAGCCCCGTGCGGGTTCTGTGAGAAGGGTCAGGTGCCTCTCCAAGGTGTCGACGTGGTCGAGCGTCTCCCAGAGCACCAGCAGCGAATGCAGTGTGTGATGTTTCTTTGCCTCTGTCCACTGCAACGGGTGGTGGGAAAGAGAGGCCACCACACGCTCCACATCCAAGCCGCCCAGTTGCTCGAGGAGTTCGCGCAGTGTTCTCAGGCGGCGTGTGTCCTGCACGAGCCACTGCACCACGTCCTGCCGCTGCTGGATCGCTCTTGGGTCACGGAGAGGCTGCAGGAGGCTGGTGCGCAGGAGACGTTGACCCATGCAGGTGCACGTCCGTGGGAGGGCGTCAATAAGTGTTGTGGTACGCAGCCCAGACCCTGAGTGTGTGACCCCCGACATGACTGCCCCGAGCTTTCCCCGGGCGCTGCCGCCGGTGCCGTCGTGCTGAGCGGCGATGATGTGACAGCTGCGCGCCTGCGCCCTGTCCCGGGTTGCCTGCAGTCCAGCACTGGCACAGGCATTCGCTGGGGCGATGATGTGGAGGGCGCGGGCGGAGCTCCGTGAGATCTCCACATAGTCCTCCAGGAGCAGACGCCGCACTCGCACGGACCCCGGAAGCAACTGCATGTCGTGAATGTGCTCCACGTAGGCCACCAGAGCGTTGGCTGCGGCAATGCCAAGATATCGATCGAGGTCACCCAGCCACCACCCCCCGGCGCCCTCCCCCGCCGCACCGCCGCCGCTGCCGGTGGACTGCAGGCGTGTCAATCGCGCCACACCCTCCTCCGCTTGGAAGTAGCGCCGCTGGACGCTGGTGAATGTCACATCGCGGCCATACACACTCAGCAGCGTCTGTGTGAAGGCGTCCTCGGTGGTGGAGGAGGAGACAATCACTTCGACTGGGTTCTGTGCGTGCAGCAGTGCGAGGGACTTTGCGTATGTGCAGGTGTCGCCGAACTGAGTGATGGATATTGTGAGGGAGGGAAAGGCACAGAATGCGGCACCAACCTCCCTCCGCCCATTATCAATCACCGCCGCAATGCTGCAGGCCTCGTCCGGCAGTACGTTGGAGAGTTTGGCGGCCATGGCGGCGCTACCCGTTGCGCCAGTCCCGCTCACTGTCGCGGCCGCCGACCGCTTGGCGGTGCTCAGTCGTCGCGAGCCGGTGGAAATGGCGTGTACCTCGGCGGCCCCGCGGCAGTTCGAGTAGTTAAAGGGGTCTGTGAAGCACAGCGCAGCAGCCTCACCTGGCGTGCTAGCGATAGCGCTAACGTTGTTTAGAATGCGTGGTGTAATACTGTAAACAGGACCAGGAGTCGGTGCAGGCTCAAAGAACACTCGCTGAGCCCGCTGTGCGAGCGGGGTGTGCAGGGGCAGGGATGGTGGCGGCAAACCATTGTGAGCATATGGGCTCCAGAACCCGGCAGGGCAGCCAGGAGATGGATCGGTGCCACGCCTTGCTGTCGCTGCGGCCGCCGCCTGGCGAGCCACCGCGGGTGGCGCCACACCAGCGCTAGAGAGGGGCTCGGCCCACACAGTGGGAAGAGGGCATGCCTGTGGGACTGCCGTTGTTGACGACGGCGATGCGGTGCCGCCGCCGCCGCCATCACCGCTGTGGTGAGTAGAAAAGTGATGGGTGAGGCAGGACGTCCGCCCCTGCACTTGGGTTGCATGGACGTATTCACCTGGGTGGTACACGCTGCCCGGTGCAGCGGTGAACTGCATCCCCCCAAAAGGTGGAGAAGGAGGCGACGGCACACGCCAACGCACACACACCCGCGCCACTGGTACAATCGCAGGCCCTCTCTCTCTGTTTGCTTTCCTTTTTTTAGGGGATCTAAAAACGGTCTTAACACACTATCCAGCGGGAAGAGAGTGAAAAGAGAGAGAATATGAGGGGAGGAGTGGTGAGTGCGTCGGTCCCCTCTGTGCCTCCGCGGCACTTGAAAACACACAGACACACACACAGAGAGAAAAAGGTGAAACCTAATAGAAACTCGAGTGAGTGCATATGAGTCGAAAAAAGGAACAATAAGAGGGCACGTGAGCGCCTCTCGGTCACGAATGAATACTATGACAGCGAAAGGTAACCTTGGAGCAAAGAGCCACCACCGCCTTACTCTTGCCTGGTGTGAGTATATGCCCCTTTTCTTTTGCACGAGGTCGATAAATCGGAGGCGTGGCGATGTATCACCACCCTCACACACACACAATGGAAGCAAAGGCTTATAAGATTAACCCATCTTCTCACGAGTTTATGCGCCACGCGAGCCCTGCGAGGCAAGGAAGGCCTTTCGTTCCAGATGGAGAGGTACCAACTGTGCGAAGCCAGACGTCACTGTGCAGAACGCGCACCGACAAAGCGTCCATGGGGAGGCATTACACTCGCGACAGATGCGTACGCACACGAACAGCTCAATGAAGTGCACCGCCCAAGCGGCGGAAAGCAGGGTGCGCATGCTGGCCATGCTCATATGCAGCGAGCGGCCCAGTTGATACATATTCCCAACCAGCACCTCCTCAAAGAAGCGGGCGGCCTTGCCAATGAAGCTGGCCGGGTCAAGCTTCGTTACGTATTCTGGCAAAACCAGCCCATCCACGGACTCCCGCTCCGTGGTGCATAAGACCAGGTAGTTGAACAGTACAAACACGATCACTACTGGGATGTACACTGGCCATGGCCGACGATATGGAAGCCTTGCTGGTTTCCCGTGACGAGTGGTGGAGTTCCCGGTCATTCGTTGGCAAGAGCCGTATGTATGGAACTTTGTAACCCTGTCCACACGCACACACACACTCACTTGACGCTAGTGTACTGGTACATCGACAAAAGGGGAAATGGATACAGAGAGAAAAAAAGAAAAATGTGGAGGACGGATACAAGCAGGCTGAGGAAAGGGAAATGAGAAGGGAAGTGAACCCGCTTTATGGTACGAACGATAATACAGAGAATATGCACACACGCACACGGTCGCAGGCCTTGCCCGAGCTTGCACACATGCATATGCACACGTGCTCGCACTTACTTCGTCATGCAAGAGCACTTAATACATGTATGTATATATATATATATATATATATATATCGAGAAGCAGCAATCCCTCAACAAGAAACAACCTCACACCCTCCGGCCATTACGCCTCAAGAACGTGTACGTGCGTGTGAGTGGTCAGCCTGCGACTGCCTCCCTGAGCCGTTGGGCACCTGAGTGCATCGCCACGTGTGCGCCACCGTGGATGTCGCATAGCACAAACAGCACACATGACACTGCGAACAGGCCCGCACGCACCGCCGTCGCGTTCCGGTCGCGCCGTCGCTCCTCGACGCTTTTGGAACTGTTGTAAGCAAGCCGCAGCCGGCTCCCAACTGTCCACACCACCTCCATCACCAGAGCGACGCGCTTCAGCATATTCAAACGCGAATACGATGGTTTGGCAACACTGGATGTGGGTAACGAGAAGGAGCTCAGCCAGCTAACGTACTAAATGAAAACGGAATACACTCAGTGTGTGATCTAGTTGATAATGTAGGTGCCACACGCACACAAGTACACATTCAGCACCCTCTACACAAATGTGTGTGTGTGTGTGTACGTGTGATCTCTAGAGTAGCCGGTCGTATAATATATAGGTCTTACGAAGAAACGCAAAAGTAAAGAAATGATAAGTAAAGAAATAGAGAGAGCACCCGTGAAGAGACGGAACAACACTGGTGGACACTGCTCACATCGGTTCCTCCCGAGTCTGTGTTTACCCATGTTCACTTCCCAGTGAGTTATATAGTAGGAAGCTATCTGCATAAAAAGACACCTTTGTTATGTGTGTGTGTGTGCGGATCTGGCCGCCCCAAACATGTCGTTGCTCAGCAGCACCACTAGTGTGATTTCGTTGCGTGCGTGTGTGTACAGAGGGGGGGAGTTCCACCAAAGTCACCCATTTATTGTTTCGGTTCCCATTGCGGATGCGCGGCAACAGCAATGGTGATTAAAAAGGCCCCCCCCCCTCCCATTCATATGATCATAACCGCGCTGTGTATTGGCGGCGGCACACCATCACCGCGTAGCAGCACACCGCAGCTGTCCCGTATATACCGGCCAGAGCGCCAACATTGCTCCACTGTCTGGACTCGTGGAAACCCAAAAAGTGCGCGTACTCCGTCCCCGTGAAGCAACGACTATGATCAGAATCGCCCTCATGCAGCGGCGATATGGTGTTGGGGTGGTCGGGGCAGCCGAAGGAACGGCCCAGGAACTGTGAAAGCACAGCTGATTCAAAGCCCAGCCGCAGCACACACACGAACGAAAAGCCCCGCACCACCCGTGGCAGCGTCGTGAGGTTCACGATCATACCGGAGAGCGCGAGGTTGGTAGTGTAGATGGCGAATAGCGCGCACATCATGGCGTACAAGGAGCGCCGCGGCCAGGCTAGCGCGCATGCTAGTCGCACAACGACCCGCGTGGTGATCGACACCGCCGCCGCCACCAGCGCGAGTGTAAAGGCGGATGGGCTGTCCCGGCTGCCGGCCCCGGTTCGCACGATGGTCACCAGCGTGACGACGCATGCGCAGAGCAAGCACACGGCCACTCGACAAACCGCCTCCACACCCATCACAAAGAACAAATAGGTAAAGGAGCTGTAGTAGCCATGGGAACGATGGTAGAGGAAGCGGCCGTGTTCGGCAGCCAGCGCGCCAGCCCCGAGTATACTCTCCACAAAGGCTATATTGAGGGCAATGAACACCACCCCCGCTCGGTTTTGAATGTCACTCTGCTGGCCGTCGTCCTCTTCGTCGTTCAGGTCGCTCAGCAAGCCGCCCGTATACACTACCGCGAGCGCGATCACCATGAAAAGGAGCGCCGCCATCCGAAGCGTGTCCAGCACCGCGCGATGGCGCAGCTGGAGAACCGAGTACTTTCCCAAGCACAACACACGCGCCACCCAATCGCGACACCAGTGGAAACAGACACAGCACCTCGCTCTGCCAGCGGCGTCCTCCCCCTCACCATCTGTAAAGCCCTCCTCCTCCGTCACGAGTGGTGGTCCAACGCCAGTGGCGCTGAGGTGAAGATGGCGTCGTACTCTCTCACGCAAGTGCCGCTCCTGAGAGGAGTTGTGCAGCGCCATCATGCGACCCAGAGCCCAGGGCTCTGGCGATGCCGCGATGCGATATACCTCCGCCAGCCCGGCCTCCTCATTCCCAGAAGGGCGCCCGGCGGGGTCGCGAGTGCCCTCCCGCGCTGCCATCACCCGCAGCAAGTCCCACACCGAGCCGCAGTACACACACCGCGGCCCTTCCATCAGCACAACATCGTCGGCGTACCGCAGCAATGCCCAGCGTGGAAGCGTCATCGTCACCGCCACCACCATCCGTGCATCAGCGGCTGCCAGCGGAGGTGATGGATCAGCGGTGCCCTCGCCATGAGCATCATCTCCTTCGGTTGAGGTGGAGCGAGCGAGAGTCCCTGCGGCGACAGCCCGGAGAGCCAGGAGGAATTGCCGCGCCTCGTGGGTCGGCAAGCCGTCCAGGGGGGAGTCCAAGAGCAGGAGCCGTGGGGCCCGCACCAGCTCCACCCCCAGTGCCACACGACGACGCGTGTACAGGGAGCACGTCCGCACAATACAGTGGCGCACAGAGATCAGCATCAGCACATCCATCACCGCCTCGACAGAGTGCCACAACTGACGGCGGCCACGACTTCCCCCGCACAGCATGGCGTAGGCATACTGCAGGTTTTCTTCAACCGTCAGCTCCTCAAAAGGGGTGACGACATCCATTGATAGGAGCGCGCTCCTCTCCCACACAGCCGCGCTGCTCGTGGGACTGTCGTTGAGCATGGCAATCCCGCTTCCAGTGTTCCTTTCCAGATCACCCTCCCTCGCTTCATCCACATCAGTCCGTCCAGCAAGTGTGCGGATCAGCGTAGAAGCGGCCTTGGTATTTGCATCGTGAGTGTTCACGACTGCGGTAACTCTCCCTGCTGTCATCAACCCATAGGCGTCACTAAGTAACAACTCTCTATGTGGCCCCTCCACTGAGATCCGGTCCCAGTAGAGCGTGAGGCCAGTGCGAGCGCCAGCACCAGCGCTGGACTGGTGGTGACGATGACGACGCTGCTGACCCTGAAGCAGAGGGGAGGCACCCTGTTCCTGCGCCAAGTCTCCCTCATATCCAGGTGAGCGCATGGCTGTGAACGTTGGGATCGGTGATGCGGACGGGGATGCCACCCTCAATGGTGTGGTCGCATCGGCGGACATGCAGTACCGTCTTTCCAACCCTTCCACCACCGCCACTTCGACCCCCTCTCCACAAATAAAACCAGTGAACCAACTAATCGATCAATCGATCAATCGATCAATCCTCCAACGTTTGCAGTCACAATCCTCCTTATGCGTATACGCACGTGGGAGTGGTGGCAACAAGTCACACTGCTCGCCCATACACACACACACACGCACACACACACCAGTTGGTTCGCTACGAACAAGAGAAAAACGAAAGCAGAAAGGAGAGAGAAAAAATGAATGACGAAGTATCGTGAAGCATATGGAATAAGAAGGAGGGGAAGGGGGAGAGAGAAGGAGTCCCCTCAGTACATGCAAGCGAGGCGGTGCAGCGTTGCTAGCTCACCCATAGGTTGTCCACATAATGACACTCAGTTGGGAGTGGAGGGTTAGGGTTAGGGGTAGAGTGACGGAGAATCCCTCATAACAATGTACACGCGAAAGGAAAAAAAGACTCACAGAGAGAGGTATGCGTCCCCCTCATGAAGGTCCAGTAAACGGTGGCATGTGGAGGAGAGAGGTGACCGGTGCTTCCCGCCACAACACCCCCCCTCAGCCACCCTCACGTCAGATGAGCCCCTCTGCCACCAGCAGTTTCTTGTACTCCAGGAACACCTGCTCCAGAGCGTTGCTGTGCGTCGCTGTGGCAATCATCGTGGTCAACGCCTCCTTGAGTGAGGCATACAGGGTACCCTGCTCCTTGTACTGATTGAAGTTGTCTGTGGAGCGGGCGCTCTCCAGCGCCATGCAGAGTGCCCGCACTACGCGCGCTGTCATGTCAGCCCTATCGCCGCCACCGCACGAGGCGAGACTGGCGGCAGGGACATGACCCAGCGCGCGCGCAGCGTGCGTGCGCACCTTAAAGATCCGATCCCGCACCACGACTGTGATGAGGACCTCCACCGCCTGCAGTGCACCGACTGGCTCTGCGTCCAGCACCTCCGCCCGTTCCAGCCCGACACCAAGCGCACACGCCGCATTCCACCGCAGCTTCGCCTCATTGCCGCTGGTGCTAGAGAGGAGATCGAGAAGTACACGGAAGAACCCCTCTGCCACACTCTCCTCCGTCGCCTCGAGCTCAGCGATAAGTTCCTCAAAGGTGAGCACGCGGAAGAGGTGGTTGATCATGCGGATGCCGTGGCCCTGTACGGCGGCGTAGGGGTCCACAGTAACTGCGTACATGGCGGTGTTCCAAAGCAAGCTCATGTGTTCCGGGGAGTTCCGCAGGGCCGCGCTGGATGGCACGGCAAGTGTCGTGGTCAGATTGGAGAGAGCGAAGGCCGCTTTTGCACGCACATTGGGGTCCGTCTCGTTGTTGAGGGCGGTAGAGGCGCAATCCGCAATGACGGAGGCACTGGCGCTGAAGGAGGGGTACTGCCACGCCCACACCCCGAGGGTGGTGAAGGCCTCCGCGCGGATATTTCCATTCCAATCTGCCCCAGCAGACATGACGAAGTGCAGCGCAGCGTCGCGTTCCGAGACGGTGAGAGTGGCCATGAGGTCATCACCCATCTGAGCAAGGCAGCGCAGGACCATCAGCCCCACCTCCTCGCTCGCCGACGCCACCGACATGGCGGCCTGCAGGACTTGAGTGTGGATTGCGTGCTTCTGGTCCAGGGTGGCGCGGTCTTGCAGCCCCTCAGACCGCAGCAGTGCTGGATCATCCGCGTTGCCATCGAACGACTTCCACACGTACCCCATGAAGTGCAGCCACGCGCGCAGACACTCCGCCAGAGCCTCCGCCCGAGAAGCTGCAGCGGTGATGGTGGTGGTGGTGACTGTGTCTGCGTCCTTTTTCGCACCATCGCTGCTGGGATCCACGTGCTTGCCAACGCCTATGAGCTGTGGCACCGCATCACCACCGCCATCCGCGGTCACGGAGCTAAGCAACTGCTTGGCGGCCTCCATCAGCATGTCAAAATGGGCGTGGACAATGAGTGGGTGGAGCCGTGAGAGCTGCACCACGCACCGCCACACCTCCACCCGCGCCGCCGCGTGCTCGAGGAGTTCTGTGAGCAAGAAGCTGAGCTCACCGTCCTTGGCAAAGAGCGCGGCCACAGAGCCGTGCAGCTCATCGGACTTGAATACATAAGAGAGGAACATGGCTGCATCATAGCTGGCGGGCCCTCGACGGGCCCGAAGACAGTCCAGGAGCAGTGGGAGCCTCAGCGTAGCCGCCAGCACCTCCCGGGAGTGCGGGCAGCGCCTGTATGGAGTTGCTTCCACCACGCTCCGGTATAAAGCGAGCAGCTGGGCAGGGGTCTCTGACACCGGCGGTGCGTCGAGGGGCGAGGTGGTCCCGAGGGGCTCTCTGGACAGCCCCCAGTGCAGTGCGTTATGCAGGGCGCTGAGCATCGACCCGCCAAGAGTCGCCATGGACGCAAACGCCTGCGTCCTCCTCCGTGGCTCCTCCGCGAACTGTAGATAGTGTTGGAGCTTAGTCAGCAGGGCTGCGATCAGCGCGGCGGCGGCGGCGCGGACCGGCACGGAGTCGTCCCATAAGAGCGGAGTAAGCAGCGGGTGCCGGACCCGTGGCCCCGCTGTCGCATCGGTGGTGGGGAAGAGAACGGGTAGGAAAGAGGAAGCGCTAAAGGGAGTGGTGGGAAACCGTGTGAGGACACTCATGAGAAGATCACACGCGTGGAGCCTCAGCGTCACGGCCTCGGAGTCAGTGAGCAGGCCAGTGTCGCCGCCATTGTAGGTGGAAAACAGCACAACCATATCGACGGCAGGGCGCAGCAGCTGCTCACCTAGTTGATCATCGGTCATGGTGCCGGTGGTGGATCCACAGGAAATGCGATCTCCAAGCCAGTTAGACAAGTCCCCGCCTCTGCCTCTGCCGCGTCCACGCTGCTGCGATCTGTGAGGGTGATGATGCGGGGTCTGCGCGCCGGAGCGGATCAGCGACGGGGTGGCCCTGCCGCTCGCGCTGTACACGCGCAATCCCAACCAGACACCAGCCTCCCCTGCCGTTTCGATGCAGTACCACGTAATCAGCCGCGCCAGTAGCATCACTGTGTCAAGAGCCTCACGCAGGCCCGCTGGCCCCGCGCCACTCTGAGTCCCCTCCGTGCGCCAGCGGCGCGCGCCAGGGGCAAGGAAGGCGGCCAGTTTCGTGGAGGCCGCCAGTAGCAGTGTGGTGTTGGGAACTGGAAAAGCCGCCGCGGCAGATGACCCTGGCGCCGAGCGCCGCTCCGGCTGCTGCTGCGCACTCCCACTCGCACCTGTGGCGGTGCCGGTGGAGAGGAGCGACTGCTGAGCTGCCTCCTCTAGCGCCAAGTACCTCCCAGCGTCCTCAATGAGAGTGACAGCGCCACCCCTCTGTGACTCATGCAGACAACGGAGATACGATACGGTGCTCAACCCGCCACCCGCCTGTGTGGTTCGCAGCAACGGGACCCACGCCGCTTCAGCCCCCTCAGTGTCCAATCCACCCGCCACTGCAGATGCCACATCGCCTCGGGGAGCGGCGGTGGGCAATGGAGTTCTTGGAGGCATAGAGACCCACAGCGATGGGGAATGCGCGTGCGCTTGCTAATATGAACAGCACGAAGAACTATGTGTGTATGTACTTCGATTAGTGTGTGTGGGTGGGTGTGCTATCCAGTGGAATGTAAAAGGAAGAGCGCGCCGTGCCGGCCAATGTGCTACGACGAGAGGGAGAAAACGCACCAGTAATGTTAAATGTGGGGGGGAGGGGGGGCAGCACGCTCCCCTCGCCTCAGCCTCCGAAGCTCCTTATATATCCTTTCCGTTTTTGCGCGGCGATTATATGTGGGGATGGTTATTGATTATATAGTTCATTCACATGTAATCGTGTGTACAGACGCCTGCGTACGAAGGTTATTGAATGGATGGTAGATGAGCTGAATGGCTTCCCCCACCCCCCAACTGCATCGCACTGGTGAGTCCCTCAGTCTATGCGTGATGCACCAAGCCCACCCTTCTTTTTCAGGCGCATGGGCACGGCGCTACCGGTCGGACTGCTGCTACCGCCAGAGAGTGGCAGCGCAGTCGCCGTCATCGGCGCCACTGCACGTGGCGCCACAGTTGCCTGCTTGCCGCTGTCGGTGCCCGTTTCTCCGTCCACCTTGTCGCCGTCGTCCCAGCCATCCGCGCCCCACCCGTCCTCCGCGCCCGCCTCATCGCTGTCCCACCCATTGCCGAGGGGTGCCATCGTGGGGACAGCGGTGGCAACAGCAGTGGCAACGGTGACGATAGGGCCTCCCTTCATCATCGCTGGGGCCTCCACTCCGCGACTTGGGTCAGCATGGGACGTCGTCAGCCCACCCGCTCCGCTGGCGAGTGGTGGCACGGCGGGGGCAGGGGTGGGCGTACTGCTGTTGCTGGTCGTAGAGAGCTGAGGGGCGGTCACAGAGACCGAGAGTCGCCCAAACCATCCACGCGCCTCGGGCTCCGGCTTACTGAGCCCCTCCGGCGCCGATGTGGCCTCGTGCTCGGCGTGCTCCTTCTCCAGCATCGTCTTGTGGCAGGTCTCCAGGCGGTTCGTGCAGAGCCGCAGTATGTCAAGGGCCAAGACACGGTTCTCGGCGGTGGTGTCGAGTGACAGTGGCACCACCGCCGGCATCACCAGTTGTGCGATCTGTGTGTCCTCGAGGTAGGCGATGGTGGACTGGAATGAGCGGAGGGCGGCGGTTCTGCTTGGTGCGAATGGGTCCTTCAGCATGCGGCCAAATGCATTGGCGAGGATCCTCGGACGCGACTCAGGTGGTAGGTGCTTGGCGATGAGACACATACATATCGTTGCGTTGGTGCGAATGGCCCCGTCTGGGTCCCGCTGCAGCTGAGAGATGAGCACAGGTACAGACTTGGTGAGGATCATGGGAGTGAGGCGTGGTGCGATGTGGACCAGCGCGCGGGCACTATACTCACGCGTAGCGGGCACAGGGCTGGTGAATCCAGTCTCAAAGAGTGGCCACAGCTGTGAGTTAAGCAACTTTGCGGGAAAGCGTGGCCCATAGGTCTCCACGCGAAGGAGCAGCCGCTGGCGCAGCGCACGATCACTGGACTTGTAGAGCACCACGACCGCTGGCGCCACACAGTTGTCAAAGTCCTCGTCGCTGGTGGCTGCGGAAGCGATGCTGGCAACTACGTCCACGACAGCGTATGTAGCCCCCGTCTGGAGGGAGTCCACGAGGGAGGGCAGCACCGTGCAGAGGCACGCGCGTTGTGGAAAGCTGGGCACCACCTTCGCCAGGTGCGTAAAGAAACGCTCACGACTGGGAATGTCCTTGAGGGCTATGTTCTGCAGCTCCGTCATGCAGTGGACGTACTCGCTGCTTGTGATGAAGCTGCAACTGTCCCGAAAGACGGCGGCCGTGTGGCGTCCCTTTGCGTTTGTCGCGCACAGGCTAGCGAGGCCACTCTGCAGCCCCTTGGGTAGCTTCTGCCGGCTGGTGCGCAGGTCATTGGAAGTGAGGGAGTGCTTGATGGAGTCCAGCTTCCCAGCCTCCGCTTCTGCCGCGGACACCCCCAGTGTCTCGTAAATGAGACACGCAAGACCCCAGGAATCCACCATGGTCGAGCACGCCTCCCGGTCGCCATCGGGGGGGCGGCGATACTCGGGCAGTACCGTGCTCACTGCGCGGGTGGCGAGACCGGTGGCGTCCCCGACAGTGGATGTCAGCTCCAGCCCAAAGAGCCGCCATGTCCCGCTCCGTGTCACAAACACAGTCTCGCAGCACACATTCCCGTGGACGAGACTGTTGCTGTGCATGGCACTGAGAGCGTCGCAGGTCGACTTCAGTCCAAGCGCCACCCCCTCCGCGTACACAGCCGCGTCGGTGCCGTAATAATGCACCCGGCGATCGTGGCGTGTGAGCACGTTGTACAGAGGCTCGCACCGCTCCATCGCCAGGTACACCGTGTCGCGGTCCTCTGTCCCACCATAGCACCGCAGGAACCCAGGAAGGATCAAACTCTTCGTCCGCTTCAATGTGTTTCGAGCCATTTGACGATAGATATCCGCCTTCATGTTCTTGAGTGGGCATGTGAAGATGGTGACCTGACGCCCGCTATCCTCATCCGATGTGCCTTCCTGAAGCACCCACTCCGCGCCCGCCATGGTCACCGTCCTCTGTACCGGCGCCCCGCCGCCGCTGCTGCTGCTACCGGTGGTGGTGGGCGTGAAGGGGAAGTTGGGGACCCCGCTCGGCAGCCCGAGGGCACGCAGAAGGAATGCCATTTGTTATTGCTGTTGAGAACGATTTACACGCACACTCACTCACACACACACAGACGTAGGCCTATAGAGGTGCGCAATATGAGTGTAATAAAGACGAAAAGAGGAAACACCTTCTTACCTCCCTTCTCCTGTCGTTTGTGTTATTTGTGAATAACTGTTCACAACTGATGTATGCTACTTATAGCCTGTGTATAAGTGTGTGTAGAAAATTGAGGAAACTGCTGGGCCCCCAGCAATCTGCACGAGAATGTGGTATCGTTAATCTCTAGATGACAAGGAAAACCCCCTCTCGTCGCTGAGTGGACAAAAAAAGATAAATTAAAAAAAGGGATAAAAAAGGAGTAAAATTGTAGTACAGAGACCCCATCTGCGAGGTGGATAATTGTATATGCCCCCACTCCTCTGTAGAGGAGGGGGAGGGAAACGAAGGTAAGCTTTAGGGGGGGATAGCTATGCTACGAGGGTGGCGCCTGCTGGCGTGTTGGCACGTGTCCACTTTTTTTTGCCAAGCGATGGTGGATTCATTTTTTGTATTTTTGTTTTTCTTCGAGACAGTCCAGATCCATAAAAATAAAAAAAAAGAGAAAATGTAAAGAGAAGGGAGGGAAGACCTACTGTGTGCAGTTATATATGTATACAAACACGCTATGTAGAGAGTAAAAAATATTAGCAACACTGCCATATATAGCTCCTAAGATCTCGTATGCACATATTTTTTTTAGAAAAAAAGAGTTTGTAAAATAATAATAATTTTTCACTGCCGTTTGCAATACCTACAAAGGCACAATACACACACCACCACATTGTAGGTGTCTCCGCCTTTCTGCCACGCCTTTCAGAAGTTCTTCTCTTTTTTTGTCTTCTTGTACGTCCCGTCTTCCCGGTGATAGTGAGCTTCCATTGGGAAGTGCGGGTGTGTAAAGTTCGTGTCACTCTCCACTCTTCGCCGCACGCCCCCCCCCCCAACACACACATCCCCCTCCTCCAGTATCTCCGGTTCCTCTTTTTCCCATTTCCCTCTCTTGGGATAGGAGCGAGGTCTCTGGTTGGTAAAAAAAGGGGGGGAGCGCCCCTATAACTGCTATGAAGTATAATAAGGGAGCAAAAGCAATACTAATAAAAAGTTCACATACGGCAGTGAGAAAAAAAAAGAAGAAGCAAAAACATAGAATTAAGAGATACGCGCCACACAACAGATAACAATAATTTTTTTTAAAAAAACTATAAAGAACAAAAACGAAAAAGGAGTACACACCAAAAAAAACCAGTCGTGCACTCCTCATTTATTCACATATACCTCTGCACACACACACACACCCACTGAATACCGGCGCAAGCTCACAATATCTTTGTATGTCACTGTCAGTCAGTGGCCAATCAGTTATTGATTACTGTTTTTTTATTAATTTCTGTTTTGTTGTTTTATCTTTCTTTTTTATTATTATTTTTTCTCTTCTTTGTTTGACTATAAGGTTCAGTTAAACTTTAAAAAAAAATCTGCAGCGCGACCATTTCGTACCGCACACTAGGTATGAATGTCCGCCCGGATTAGTGTGTGTGCGCGCTGATGAATGAGGAGAGAAAGGGCAGCTTATCTGCCTATGCACAGCATTCTGATCCTCTCCTCTCCCACACACACTCACACACCTGTACAAATGAAAGCACGCAATATATATATATATATAACGAAAGCAACGGAGGTCGGCGACACACCATCATGTCAGCAGGGAAAAGAAGAGGGGTGGGTGGGTAAGAGAGTACAAGTACGTACATACCACGCACTGATACTAAAAAGAGAGGCGTGCACGTGCACAGCGGTGCATCTTATTATCAAACGAAACAGTACAGAGCCCCCCCCCCCCCCCCCCCCACCCCCCCCCCCCCCAATCAAAGCACTAAGCACGTTTCCACGCCAACGAACAGCAAAAAACCCCAAAAACCCGAGGAACCGGAAGAACAAACGGATAAACCCCAGCCCCCGTACGTA
>JAODGE020023359.1:0-10893 GCA_027574965.2 Ecitophya simulans
AGTCTTCAACGTAAACGTGTCCGTCATTTTGCATGCGATAGTTGCAGGCCTTTGGGGGACTTGAACACGGGTAGTGTTTTTGGACCTCGTTCGCGCCTAACATCGGAGCGCGAACAACCACGGAGGGCGAACGTAAATACGAAATAAAAAAGATTGGAGAAAAAAGATTTGTATGTTAATTTGATCGCGTTTGGTTCGCATTGTTGGCGATGTAAAATTTGATATACGTCTCTTATTGCCGCGCGCCTCCACCACGACATCACCTCGAAATTAAATTTGGCCGCCGCCGACGCGCTCTTAACTCCCGCCGCCGGTTAATTGACGGATAAATCATGGCGTCGTTGTAAAAGTTTCCGCTCGAAATAAATTCTGACAATTCGCGTTTTATTGCCGCGCGCGGCGATAAAACGCGGGGTGTTGAAGCGCGCGCCGGCCAATAACTTAATCAGCCCGCCGGGCCCGATGACTCGGCGAGTTATGAAGAATACACTTTTGATGATCCGCGCGGCGGCGATAAAAACGCAGCGCGTCGTTTCGCGCGCACTAGATTCATATTTACGTCCGGCGTCGATTGTCCGAAAGGCGATTCGTCGGTGATGGAAAATGTCACGACTTCTACGGATTTCTAAAGTTTCGGAAGAGTGTCGGCGACGTGTGGGTCGATGAAAAATTTAGCGAAGGCGCCGGGACGCGACGTGTACTTATTGCGATATTTTCGTGGCGCGACCTTAGCGCCTCTCGGATGGGAGATGGAGTCATCAACGGGAATGGGAACAAGCGCGCCGAGATGTTATGGCGGGAGTAATAACGCTCAAAGCGGAAAATATGTTTCGGCAGCGCTTCCGAGTTTTCCTCGCGTTTTTTTCCTCTCTTCGCCCTACGCCGAAACAGAGGGCGCGCGTCGCTTGGGTCGTGATATCTTTATGCATATTTGATGCGATAACAGAACGGGGGACGGAAGTTCGATGCGGGACAATTCGTCGCGCCGCCGCTTCCGGATTGCGCCGCCTCGCCGAAGGCGGTTTTCCGACCGGCCGGACCGCGCTGGGTCAGCGCTCGCCGCCGGCCGCCGCCGTTTTGCTTCGGTAGGCAAACGTGCGCGCGCGCGCGGCCGCCACTTCCTCTTTCCGCCTTCGGTCGCGCGACCGCTAAACCAATTTCGCGTCCGTCCGTCCGTCGGTTCGTCGGCGAGGCGAAAAATTTGCAAAACATCGAAACCGGCGAACCGGAAACCGACGGCGCGAAACCGGAAGGCGGGGGCGGCGACGAAAACAATTCGCGAGCGCGTCGCCGAGACGGAAAGTGTCGCCCAATTAGCCAAACCGGGAAGGTTTGTAATTGTGATTGACGTTAAAGTGTTAAATTAACTGGGAAATTAGCTGGCATAAATCACCGTCGACGGGGCGGCGAATGGCGGAGGCGCCGGGCGTCTTGCAGCGACGGAGTGTCAAGGGGGAGGGGCGCAAACGAACGGCCGCCATTAGCCGAAGACGCGCATTCCGTGAATTGAATTTTTCACGTATCGATTATCATTCACCGGCTCTTCACTTTGATCAGTAATCAATCATCCCCCTCCCTTTTCGAACTTTTTCGATTTTCACGGTGCAAGCGTCTCGTGTTTGCTGCGTATCGCAACGAGAAGATGCGAATTTTTATTCGTCGATGAGATGGGGGGGGGGGGTGGACGCCGACCGACCGTCGGAATTTGAAAGTCATCCGCGAAGAGAACATCAATTAGAGGCTCGCGAATGAATTATCGCTCGCAACTTGTTGCGATGTAAATCTTGGCGCGGCTCGCGTAAGGGATGAAGAGGGGAATCGGGGATGCCGGTAATGGCGTAATGCGCGCGGCCATCGAGCGTCGCAGCGCCGCCAGGCAAATAAGATCATTAATTTTCTTTATGTCTTGCTCCTGTTTTGCCTCGACCGCCGATACAATTTATCAATATACAGTGCGTTCGCCGGGAAACTGTTGTCTTTTTTATATGCCATTGGAGGGAACTATTGCGTCGAGGGCCGGAAAACGCGAAAATGTGTTTGGGGCGGGCGGGGCGAAATCACCGCATTTAACGCCGAACAGAGGGCGTCGGCGATGTTTCGGTCAGCTCGCGTTTGACGGATCCGCGAGCGACGCTCGGCAGGTACCGGACGACGATTCGCATCCATCCCCCTTCCCCAGGGGTAATAAATCGCAATTGCCTCGAATGTCTTCATTGTTATTGATGGCCAATTAGGAGACGGGGCGCGCCGACGATATCGATCAAAATCAATTCCGTCCGATTGTTATAAACGATTTTATGTGATGTCGGGGGGGCGGCAATAAAAAAATCTTCGTCCCGTCTCGGATTTTCATTGCCGCCCTCCTCGGATGAGTTAATATATTTGTTTGTTGCTGACGAGCGTTCGTTTAGACCGCGCGCGAGTTTTAATCAACGCCCGCCCCCCGCGCGCGGTGATAAATCAAGCGCGTTTAGTTTACGGCAAAAATTCATTAAAACCGCCGACCGCGCGGTCGCGCAATTGAATTATTTATCAAATCGAATTATAATCGAATCGCGCCCGCCGAATTATTCATTTCGTAATTGAACGGCGTGATTCATGGCGCTTCGTCCGCGATAAATTCCCTCTGCGCACTTGCAGCAGAAACGACTGTAATCGCATTTGACCTCGCGCAATTTGAAATCGCGGCGGTTAAAAAGTGCGAAGCCGGACCGACGCCGCGTCACATCCGTCGTCGGGTGGGGGCGGCGATGAGGAGGGGTTGGGGGGCGCGTTGCGCCAACTCGCGTGCTCGCGACGCGCTTCGTTTTATTTTTCTGCGCCGTCGCCGTCATTCGTAAACGTCTTCGCCGTCACGCGTTTATTGCCGCCGCCGCCGCCGCCGCGCAAATCTGCAGCTGATGGCGCTGAATTCATCACGTCCCGGCCTCGATCCTGCGCCTCGACGCGGTAATTAACGGGGAGGAGCGACGGCTCCCTCGGGGCGGGGGAGGAAACGGCGCTTCCGGTTTGCGTATTTATTCATCAGTAGGCAGAGTGGCCGCAAAGGCCGGCAGGGCGTTAATAATGCATTCGTTGCCATTGCGGCGTCCGCGGCGCCATCAGCGACGGTCTTATTTCGGTCAATTAGCTCGCGAACGAGTCGAAATTAATTAACGCGCAATTAAGGGCTGATAGATGGCACGTACAACTCGGGCGAGCGTCGAGATAACTTGCGGTTTGCGGAGGAGTTAGTTTTTTTTTGAGGTTACACACTTTGATAGATGGCGCTGTGTAAGAATGCGTGGGCGACGCGGAAAGGTCGGAAAGGTGGCAAAAGGGCGCTCGGTAATCGAGACGTGCGACGGCGCACTAACAGAAATGGCAAACGAACGCGCGCTTTTTGGCGTTCGCCGCCCCGTCGGCGGCGGGAAGCGGCAAATTGGAAGCTGACGGCGTCGGGCGAAAATGAACGCGTCGCGCGCGGGATTCGCGTATATCGGTTCGGATGGAAATTGTCGGAATTGGAAAATTAGCCGCGTCGCGATTCCAAAACGCCACCGCGTGCGAACAAAGACACGCTGCAAAGGTCAATTTCTGGCAGCGCGTTATTTTTTTTCTCCGCGTTTTGTTTGGCAATTAACGCGAAAACGAGCAACAGCTTTTTTCGTTTCGCCGCTGCGTTTTGGTTTTTGTGTACGGCGAGATTTTCTAGTGCTCACTAGACGCGACCAATTAAAAAGAAACATGTTTGCGGTTCGCAAAACAGCGCCCGAATTTGCGGTCGAAATGATGCCAAAGGAATTCACAAACGAATTTTGCCTCTTTTTTTTTGGTGGTTTCCGCCATTTCTGTCGGCTCCAGAAATATTCCCGAAGCGTGTTTCGATAGAGAATTTCTGACTCTGCAAAAAACGCTCTCTTGTGCATTTTCTGCTGCATCGCATGCTTCAACATTTATTCCATAGATAAATACATTTCCGGATGCACAACATAACGTTAAAAACCATGTCTGTGGGCTGTTAATATCAATCATCGACTTTCGATGTGTATAAATTGTTGCCTAAACTTTCTATAAAAAAAATGCTTGACTTAAAATTTATTTTTTTAAATAGTTGGAATCAAATGTTTTCAAAAGCGTTTATTTTATAACACAATAACAATGATTATTTCTTCATATCATAATTTGTTTTCTGATTGTCAAATTTTAAGCGACAAATTTGCTAACTTTGAAGTTGAACACATCTCGAACGTAAGCATTTTTGATACAAGCATCAATCCATAGATGAATAATTGCCGAGTGGCGTCATTAAAAATAATATCACTCGGCAACGCAAGATAATTTGCGCCGGCGTTAATGATCATATCGATGCGAGATCGACCTCGAACGAAACGCGCGCGCGTAATTTCCATCCGAACGACGAAATCACGCAGTCCGACATGCGAGTCGACAATAATGCCACATAATAATGCAAATATGAGCCACAATAATGGAGGATAATGATATTCGCTCGGCGAACGTCGAGCGCCCACTCGAGATAGATTGAAAAACGGCGCCGCGCGGCGAGAAAAATATGCGCGCGGGGGCGGCGCAAACAAATTGAAAATTGATATCGCACTTTAATGATAATGGAAAACGCCGCGCGCGATTGCATTTGCATTGCGAAATTGCGCATCGAATCGCGTCGAGGGCGGTGCGCGCTGCGGCTGGCGGAGGGCGGCGGGGGCGGCGGACATAAAAATCCCGCAATGAAATGCGCATGTTTTTCGCCCGGTTTTCGACGAATATGCGGACGGATATTTGTATTTATGGTCGGCGCTAAACGACACTCTGTGGCGCGGCTTTTTTTTTATTTTATTTTCAAACAACGGCCGCTCCAGGTGTCGCTAATTATCATTAATTACGTGCGTAATTAATCATAGTCACGATAACGCACGACGTGCCCTATCACGTTTAACGTCTGATTGAGATTTGCGTCGCGTTATGACATATCATAATTTTGATAATAGGTCTTGTCACGATTATCAGTTTTTGTTCTAATTAATAGGGTAGAGGGGGGTAAAGTGACATATTTCCTGCTCCTACTTTAAAATCTATTGAGGTAGCTTTTGCACAACTTTTGTCGAGTAGGGTAAAGGTGCAAAATGACATACCCTCTACTCTCAAAATTAATAACATACATAACAAAATAACATACCCTTGACTAAATCAAATAAAATAATGCGAGTCTGTTAAGTATTGACGCAACATCAATCATAAACAATGCGAGGCTTCGTTGCCTGAAATTCCATGCGACGCTAACGAAAATTAATCAAACTCGCATTCTTCGTCGGCGACAAAAACAGCGCGAAGCGTGTAAAACGCGCGCGAAATCGTGCGGCGCAAACTTTCCGCCGGCAGGAGAGTGTTTTCGCCGATGGCCGAGATTGAAATGTTCATCCATCAGCCGAGGACGACGTCGGCGTCAAACTTGGCGCAGACGTATTTCTATTAAGCGGCCGCCATCGGCGCGAACTTGGCCGAAGTTGCGCGACGTGCGCGTCATTAATAATTCGCATCTCCGGCGCCGCGATGGATTGTGATAAAGTCGGGCGCGTAAATAATTAATTAAGTTCTCTCGGTGTCGCGCGATCGCAACGAGCGCGATGAAACATCGTGCGTCGGACTTGTTTGCTCGGCGGCGGCGGCGGCCGGCTCCATCTTGGCGCCGACGCTAATCAGTATTATTTCGGCTCGTAAATCATGCGAACTTGTCCGAAGCATGGATTTAATTGAAAGCGTGCCGCGCCGCCCCCGCCATAAACACATAAATATCGCGAACGCGCGCCCGCCAGCGCCACCTATCTCGGCGGGATTTTTCTCGTCCCGCGGCGCGAAATTTAATTACGTTTTAGTGCCGCCGTTATTGGCCCGAACACCTGTAGTCTCCGCCGGCGGCGGCGGCGAAAGAAGCGGCGGCGAGCGCGCGAAAAAACGGCAACGGCGTAATTTAATATTGTTCGTTGCCGGAGCGCGTCAGTCGCCGGCGCAATTTAATTACCGATATTTTTGCGCGCCGCCCCCGGTCCGACGGAGATGGCGCCGTCTCGCTGCGTTTTATGCGAAGGGTTGAAAAATGCAAGTCGCAATTAAAACTTTCCGGCGTTTAATATGCCGTCCGAGTCGTCGGGGAGGGGAAACCGGCCGATAGATAGCGCAGGGGGCGGCAAAAAAAAAAACGATCCCGCGGAGACGGCCGCTTTAGTGATTCATTTGATAAAATAATTAGCCGGCACAAAAGGGAGAGGCGAACGCCGGAGAAAAGGGGCGAGCGCGTGCGCCGCCGCCGCCGCCGCCGCCGTCGAGGCAATAATAACGTTTCCGTTCTTATTAAATAAAGTGAGGAAGTGCTAAGCATTTTAATTTTATTTCGCGCCGCCCCGAGCACGTTTCGTACATAACGGCGGCGCGAACAGACGGGACGAGACGCCCGGGGGCGGCGGCTAAAAATTGCCGTTTACGGTTTGGCGATTCGACCGAAATTTAACGCGTTAATCGAGTCGGCGCTTAGAATTTTATCGTCGGTGTTGTCGGCGGCGGCGGCAGCGGCAACGGGCGAGCTTTACTGCGGCCGGCGGCGCGCGCGTTTTCGTCGCATTGTTTCATTCCGACGCATCTAATTTATTCATTGTTGCGCATTGTTCGAGATTCGGGGCGGCGGCGGCGATATTTTTGCCGCGCCCGACGCCGGCGGCGCACAAAAGGCGCGACGCAGTCCAAGTTCAAGCATAAGTCATGAGTCCACATTGTTGCCGGCGCGCACGCACGCGTCGCGAGCCGCCCCCCGCCCCCCGCACAACTTTGTTTACCATGCCAAGCCGCCGCCGCGCAGCGCCATCTAGCGGCGGTCGGAAAGTTTCGCTCGCCGCTCGTCGCGCGCCGCCCGTCAGTCCCGAACAAACGCGAACTTCGTCGGGACGGACGCGCCGAAAAGAACGCGCGGCGCGCAAAACCAGGGCGGCAAAACGGGGGCGGCTTGTCGGAAGCCAGTCAACGCGCGAAATTACCCGACGGGGAGGCATGCCTCACGTGCGCCGGGATGTGTGTCGGGAAGGGCGGCCGTGTTTACGGATGTTTATAAAGTTCTATAACTAAGTCTAACTTGTGCACGCCGCGTTAGTTCGGCTCTCGTTCGATAGACGCGGTGCAAAACGACATACCTCTAGTAACTTTTGTTCGATTTTGCCTGAAATCGCCGCTCGCGTTGTTTCTTTTTATTGCGTAGGGTAGAGGGGTCAAGTGACATACATACGGTGCAAAATTACAAACCCCTAGTAAGTCTCATTATTTTTTGTCAGAACATTGACGCTCGCGTTGTTTTTTTATTGTGTAGGGTAGAGGGGTAAAGTGACATACCCTCTACACTTACCATTTTGTGTATAAAATTATTAGCTTAACTTTTGTCAGCTAGATGGGGTGCAAAATTACAAACTTTTAGTAAGTTTTATTTTCTGTTGTCAGAACTTTTACCTATTTACCTGACACCTGACGTGCTTTTTTTTATTGTGTAGGGTAGAGAGGTAAAGAGGGTATGTCCTCTGCAGTTATCATCTTTCGTACGAAATTCATAGTTCAACTCATTTGATTTTGTCGCAATCGCCGCTCCTACCTTTTTTAATCGTGTAGGGTAGGGGGACAAAATGACGCACCTCTCACACTTACGATTTTTCGTATAAATTATTCTGCGTAAATCGTAATCGTAAAGCTGCATCTAAACTTCGCATATTTTCGTCGAGCAGGCTAGTAAAATGCCAAAATTGCAATTAGCTTAATGCGCGGTAAATCAAGCGGTAATTTTTATGCATATTGTTATTTTCCTTTATCCTTTAGTCCGTTAGTCCGTGCTCCGTACAATTAGTCTTCACTGTAATTGCTCCTCGGAGACTCATCGCGTAATTGCTTTTTAATTCGCCATTTCGTGATTAAAAATTAAACGCTCCTTCTTTCGCGCCCCCGGCTGATACGCAGATTATTGCCGTCCATTGTGCAAATTGCAAGCGAAAACAAACAGACAAACAATTTTCAGGGCGCCGAGCAGAGCGGGGGCGGAACGCGAGTCGATGTTCTTCAAATCGCGCAGAAATAACGAACGTAACGCGTGCGTGACCTTAGGGCGCACGAAAATCAACGCGAAGGGCTTTTGAGTTTTCTGGAGTTTCGGCGAGTCGTAACAAATCGACGATGGAGCCGGGTATGAGGAACGAGGGGCGTAATCAAATGCACGAAACCAACTCCCGAGATTGGAATGAATAAATATAATAAGCGCGATTCAATTATCGGTAATATCGAGAGCCGAATCAGGATCTAATTTGGTTTAGTTAATCATTATACGATGTTATGTTACGCGTGCGTTACGAATTCCAATCGGCCGTTGATTATTTCCATTCGTTTAATCTCGAATAACTTCGGTTCTGCCGTACCGAATTAAAGTTTTTAAACTGGACGAACTGTACATATTTACCTGAACTATTGTGAACTATTTGTTTGTTTCTATTCGTTTAACTACGGGTACCTTTGGTTCTACTAGAGCGAATCGGATTTTTTAAAGCGGAAATTATAATCCTAATTGGTTTATATAACTGTACATATTTACACGTTGTTAGGAACCGAATTCAAGCTGTTTTCAGCTTTTAAAAGTACGGTGAACTGTAGTGAACTATTCTGTTGTTTTTATTTACTTAACTTTGGATAACTTTGGTTCCATTGGACCGAATTTGATTTTTTAAAGTGGTTATTATAGGGCTATAATTGATGTAACTAACTGTTCATATTTACGAATNGGATAACTTTGGTTCCATTGCACCGAATTTGATTTTTTAAAGTGGTTATTATAGGGTTATAATTGATGTAACTAACTGTTCATATTTACGAATTGCTAGGATTAAAACACAAACTGTTTTCTGTCCTTAAAAGCACAATGAACTATTGTGAACTATTTCGTTTAACTACGGGTAACTTCGGTTCTACTAGACCGAATTGGATATTTTAAAGTGGAAATTATAACACTAATTGATCAAAATAAATGTACATATTTAAAAATTGCTCTAATTAAAATTTAAACTGTTGTCAGCCTTTAAAAGCTCAGTGAACTATTGTGAAGTATTCTTTTGTTTCCTTTCACTTAATTTAGGATAACTGTGGTTCTAGTATACAAAATTAGATTTTTTAAAGTGGAACTTATAACCAAAATTGGGTCAAAATAACTGTACATATTTACAAATGGTTATAATTAAAATTCAATCTGTTTTTAGCTCTTAAAAACACAGCGAACTATAATGAACTATTCACATGTTTCTAGTCACTTAATGCTGGATAACCTTGGTTCTACCGAACTAAATAGTTTTTTTTTAACGGAAGTTACAGCTTAAATTGATCTAAATAACTGTACGTGATTACAAATTAAATTCATACCGTTTTCAGCGCGTAAGTGTACCGCAAACTTTAGTGAACTAGAAGTTCGATTCTACCCGACTGATTCGAATACCTCTAAGCGTAGAATTCACCTCGAACTGATTCAAATCCTTGCGGCAAATTCGCAACACGGCCCTTTGTCTTACATAAAAATTGCCGGCGCATAAAAATTACGAATCGACAAATAAAATTTTAATTCCGCTCATGATGATGTCGGCATTAATGAGCGCTCGAGAGCCGTTATAGATGTCTGCCGGCGGGCCACAATGCCCGCCTGATTGCCGTGATAGTAATTAATTTCTCTTGCGTCCCACGCGTCCGCCGCCCCCGC
Source organism: Ecitophya simulans (assembly GCA_027574965.2). Lineage (NCBI taxonomy): Eukaryota > Metazoa > Arthropoda > Insecta > Coleoptera > Staphylinidae > Ecitophya > Ecitophya simulans. Next base: position 9,761 of record JAODGE020023359.1, read on the forward strand.
CGCGCTCTATTTTTATACACGCCAGTCTTCGCGCTCTTTCCAGTTTCTCCCTCACTCTCTCTCTCTCCGCAAGAAAATATCGGAGTTTCGCCCGCGACGATCGTAATAACTTTAAATACCTTTCGCCGAAGAACTTCGCCGTTGGCCGCGCCAGAAATATGAACTTTTACGATTCCCCGCGGCTTTTTACCGCCGCCGTTCGACGGTCGTTTGGCCGTTCCTCCGTTTGTCGTTCGTAATTAGTCGGGCGCGTTTCCGGCTCGGCGAAAGTTTAATTTATTCGAATTATTCCCAGCTCGCGACATATGCAACCCAACGTGCGCGCGCAATAATGGTGTCTAGTCACTACATTTGATAGGGAAGAAAACTGTAAAGCGCAATATAAAGCGGCGCGGAAAATGGGCGAATTCAAATTTCATATCAGCGCTACGGCCCTCGGCGGGCAGATTCGCTTAGGAACGCCGCCGCCGGCGGTCGACTGGCGTTGATTTGATGTCGCCCCGCGCGCGCGCCGAATCGCATTGTTTTTTCTTCCCTTGCGCGTCTCCGCGTCTTAACAGCACCTCGCAACATAATATTTACATTTTGACGCGCGTCCGAGAAGGGCGCAATCTAATAGTTTTCTTTCTTTTGCGCCATGAATTTTCGCGCGTTTTCATTTCCCTTTATCGTCTGCCGCCGCCGCCGGCGCTGCCTTTTATGCGCTCGCGACTTTCAACGCCGGAACACCATAAAAGACACATCGGCGACGCTTAATTGAGATTTGTGTCTCGCCTGTTTCCTATTTCCGCGGCGGCTTTATTGGGAAAGTTCGCCGAGATGACTCATTTCCGGTCGATGTCAACGCTCTTTCTCGCTGGTTTTCTTTTTGCTTTTCATTTTCAACGCCGATCGGCGTTGCACGCGACGCGAATTAATTCGTACGTTCTATCGCTCGCTTATTTCGCTTGCAATTTATTCGAATTATTTTCGATTCGTGCTTGTGACGTAGGCAACCAAGTATGCACGTGCAGTAACAGTGGGGAACTTGAATATTTCTGGCGAACTTCAAAATATCTGACGAGGGGCGACAGCTGCTCGGTGCCGACTTGGTACACCCTCAAACTGTTAAAAATGTGCCAACATTTTTATGC
>JAODGE020023370.1:0-15582 GCA_027574965.2 Ecitophya simulans
AGATACACCCGCGTATTCCTCGATCTGTTGGTTCTCCTTGGCTTCCTCACCTTCCCCAGCTCATCTCCATGCCCCCCCCCCCCTCAAATGAGTGAAGAACCCTCTTCCTCTTTCACTCCCGCAGGTTCACCGCGCCGGCTACGCGCACCCCTCTCTTATCAAGCCCTGCTCGCTCATGCATCATCGTCGCTGTCGTCGTCGATGATTGGTCCATGCTTTACAAAGAAGGAGTCCGCGATGACCTCCACCTCATCCTCGTCGTCCTCGAAGAAGGCAGCGGCAACTGGCGCAGAGTTCTTTGCGGGGAAAGCGGCGGCGATCACCGCTGGGGACTGCATAGACGCCGGTGTCTCCGAGGCGTTCTGGCCCACCGCAGCCAATGACCACAGATCCCCGTCGTGGAAGCGCTTGACCACCAGGAGATCGGACGAGGTCACACCGGCGACGGGTTTGATCATGTCATCTGGGGTGAGGAAGTGCATCTTATTGGTGTCAAAGCTGCCCTGACGCTCCGTCACCTCCAACTCCGTTGCCAACAAGAGGAACTCGCGCTGGAGGTTCTTGTGAAAGTCCTCCAGGCTGAAGAGGTGGTTCTTCTCCTTGAGAACCATCTCGAAGCGGCGGCGAGACAGTGGACGGCGTGTGGTGCGCAGGGCCTTGAGGTAGCCCAAGGAGTGGTTCCACCGCTCGCGGAAGTCCAGGATGCTTGCGGCGTCCTCGATGCTGACGCTGAAGCGCTTCATCTGGCGATTGCAGGTGACACCAAAGTGCACAACGCGGCCCTTCCCGGAGACCTCAGTCGGAGCCGAGTACTCCACGTGTGGGTGGAGCAGCAGGAGGGAGGAAAAGAAATAGGCGCTATTGAGCAGTGACAGGTTGGCGCCAAGGACGATGTTGCCAGTTGTGCGCATTCGCATCGGCACAATCATCGCCCCCACGTTCCACGGCACCGAACTGGGGAATGTCGGGGTGTCCGTGACGCGCTTGGAGGTGCGCACAAACGCGAAGGCTGCAGAGCGGTTCTGTACGTTCAGATTGCCAGACTCCCGCACAAAGACAGTGCGCCGGGCCATGGCGACCGACTGCATGAAGATGAGCAGAGCGACATTGTTCTTGATACACTGAATGGTGGCATCCATCACGTCGATGCTCCGTAGGTCGTCAATAAAGGCGTAGTCTGAGAGCTGATCGCGCAGCACGGTCACTAGCTCCGTCGTAACCTCCAGCCGCGTCTCCATCACCTCTCCTAGCGGCTCAACCATCGCCTTTGTGGACTCACCCTGGGTCTTCAGTCTCAGCCATTCCAGGAACACAATGGTGTCAGCAAGGAGATCGCTCTGACTGGCGATGGCCTCGCCAGCGTAGGTAGCGCGGTTGCTCAGTATCTGGGCCTTTATCGCCTGCCCGCTGGACCCTGTGTTGAACCAGTTGCTCGCCACTGCGGCCATTGCCACCGTGGCCTCGCACAGCCCTATGGCGCACCCATTGATCACAAAGTGGGTGAGGTCGATATCCAGCGGGAGGCGCCCTGCGATTTCACCTGCGAAGGTGATCCCGGACCCGGAGGTGTTCGCAACAAAGCACTTCTCGGCGAGGTTGTGGAGTGCCTGCTCCATCATATCAGCCTCTATTGGCACAAGGATGCTCTGCGTGGCAAGGTGGATGGGCAGCTCCGCGCGCAGGCACTGCAGCAGCGCATCCTCGATCACTAAATAGTTGTCCGCAGTGGCGCGCTTCTCTGGGAAGAGGGCCTCCGCCGCTGGCGGGTAAAGTGTGAAGTACCCCCCTGCACACATGATGCCCACCATGTCCTTGCGCTCCTGAATTTCATCCTTCGTAGCCCATTCCGACACGTGGGACTCCAGGAAGTTCTCGGACTTGCTTTGCACAATCAGGCGGTGTGCCATGCCCATGTCCAAGACAAAGTCCACGAGTTCATCGCTGCCGTCGAAGAGTCCCATAAGGGTGTGCATCACAAACACGCGGTGGCGCACTGGCTCCTCAGTACTGGCGTTGCCGTTGGGGCTGACGGCGGTAGCGGAGGGGGTAGGTGCAGCTGTAGTGGAGTGGAGGCTGCGGCCCAAGTAGATCTCCGTGTCCTTCAGATGTGCGAGCTGCAATGCGCTGCACATCTCCGGCGACGCGGTGGCGAGCACATAGATCGTCTTGCTGGACCTTGCCTCCATGATGATGCGGGTGACGATTTTGGTGGCCACTTTTAGGAGGTGGTCCGCCAGGCGGGGGTGCGGCCTTGGGAACTTGCCGGTGGTGTCCACCACGATGTCCAGCATGTCCATCTTTGAAAACGCGTGTGCCTCGTCATAGCTGAACTCGATACGCTCCTCCGCGTCGTCTACTGCAGCCATTGCGGCGTCCAGTCCCTTGAAATACACCACCACTGCCTCTTGGCGAGCCATGGAGTGCATGATGAGGTGCAGTGCTGGCGCGGAAGATTCGAGGTTGGGGCTCCGGCGGAACACGCGCTCCCGCAGCCCCCACACCAGATAAGCCTCCAGTGGCGTCATCGGGTTGAGCCCCGGGGTCACCACATGCGTGAAGGGGGCGAGGCCCTTCTGTGAGTACAGGTACATGAGCGCAGTCTCGGCATCGGACACCCAGAGGTTGCACGCCTCACTGCCCTTGTACGTCTGATCAAAGAGCTCCCCCACCTCAGCAGCGGTGGCGGCCCCCATTCCATCACAGCTACCGCTCTGTCGATTCAAGAGCATGCGGAGTGTCTCCGCGATTGGTGCGATGAGGGCGCGATGAGAGACGACAACAAGGGACTTGGAAGTCAGCACGCGAGTGGCGAGTGCGACGCAGAGTGCCAGGGCGGTGTGTGAGCGGCGCACTACAGTGACGTCACGCTTCGACACCGCCTCCAGCTCGCTCAGCTCCACAAAGCCAGCGGCGTCGGGGGACAGGGACTTGTTGCAGAGAATCCCCTTCACCGTCCAGCTCACCTCGTCGAAGGAGGTGGTGGGCTTGCTGGACTCCGCGTGCACCGTGCGGCTGCGCCCAACCACGACGCCCTGGCCCACCTGCGCAATGGCAGCGAGGTCGAACTTGAGTAGGTTGTCCACCGTGGTTGGCGGAACGGGGAGAGAGCCTGACGCAGCCGTAGCCGCCGCCGCCGCAGTAGCGGTGGCGCCCGTGCTGGAGCCGCGCTTGTCGATGAGCGCGCGCAGATCGAACTCGAGCATGGCCTTGGGGTCTGCGAGTAGCGTCTCAGTGGTGTGTATGACGGTGCCAGGGGAGGTAACTCCCACTGGGGTGTCGTGCCCACTCCTACCGGAGGCCGCTGCAGCTGTGGCTGGTGTCGCAATCTTCCCACCCTTGCGCCCCTGCCGAGGAGCCGCTGGCATGTCTGCGAGGTGTTGCGGAGCGGTGGTCCGGTTAAGAGGAGGGGGGGAGGAGGAGAAGAAAACTACGGAAGAGTAGGAGGGGGGTGGGACTGTACGGACCCACTGAGGGCTTATATACTAGCACTGTCTCTAGCGTGTCGCTAAGCTATTCTTCTTTCTTTCGTGTATGTACGTGTGTGTGTGTGCGCGCGGTTGAAAATGGAAGAAGACACAGCATGGAGGAGAGAGAGGCGGGGAGATAAAGACTATGCTCTAGGTACAATCAAAGAGCATCGTAGTGGTACGGTTCCTATTCTTATTATTTGGTTTCCGTTTTTCTCGCTCTATACATCAAGGCATATGTTGTGCTTCGATGCGCTTTAGCGTGTGAGTCCCAAGCGAGTAGACTGGCTACGAAAGTAGCAATTTGGCCGGTCTCATTGACGAGCGGAGAAAAAGGCCATCAGCCTCGCAATTGCCTAGATGTGCTCTGGAGGTTGCTGCCTCTTTCGCCCTCCACGAGAGTGTTGTGGGATGCTTCGTGCGATTCTGTAGATTGGCGCCCCTCCCCCCGGACAGGGGAAGGGGAAGTACGAGCTACCAGTGCAGACATACACGCACACACACACACGAAGACGCCCGCATGCCCAAGTTGACCTGCCGCTATTGACGCATTCGTGTTGTCACCCAGAACTCGCTCGGCTCGTTGTGAGTCGACTCGTCCACATTCGCAGCCCACACCACCCGCATGCGCTCCTTCGTCCCTTGCTCCACCATGCGCCGCATGGAGGCCTCGAACACACCCGAATGGGTTGCCCCGCTCTCCGTCGCTATTTCACCGTCGTCGTAGTCGCTCTCACCGTCCTCCCCAGGCTCCGCGCCGCCCACCTTCCGAGACTGGTTGATCATGAGGGCATCACGGCGACGGATAGCGTCCGTGAAGCCGATCCCCAGGTGCGCTGTGATGGATCCGGACACGCGTCGCACCTCCGCTCGGAGCACCGAAAGCGGGGCCTCACGCAAGTGCGGGTGCATGAAGCGCAGGTAGCTAAGAAGGCAGTTCACCTCTGCCGCGGCATCGAAGTGGTGATCGAGGTGCTCGTCAGGGGGCAAAAGGTGGTTGAAGTGCACCTGCTCACGCACCCGCGCGTTGAAGAAGAAGAACTGATTCTCCACCGCTGCCACGGAATAGCGCTTTTGCCTCGCACCCTGCCGCACCACCAGTCTTCCCTCCGTGCTCGTGGGCCGGGTCCATATGGGGAGCAGCATGTCCCCGTCCAGGTACGCTACAGTACCGTCCGGACCAATCAGCTCTGTCTGTACCACAGCGCCCCTTCCGCCGTGGCCGCGGGCTTTTCGCGTGTAGGGCAGACGGAACTTTAACATACCGTAAGCACCGTGCAGGATATTCGTCCAGCACTCCTGCGCCCGCATGTTCTCCCAGACGTGGTCCTCAAAGTTTGGGAGTGCCACACTCCCAGAGCGGATGTCGGAGACAAACAAAAGCGGCTTGTTGCGCTCCAATGCCACCTGCGCCAGCAGCTCCAACCCACGTGGGAGCTCCAAAGGGGCCTCATACATAGAAGGGATGTCCTCCGTGCCGCGCGCCACGTCTAGCGTGCCAACGATGCCTTGCAAACGCTCGTGAATCTCCCTCTTCTCCTCTTGGTTTCTGCCCAGGGTTTCAAAATAATATACAGCCCCGAGCGCCGGCATCACTTCGCTGAGGCGGCGCGCATTGATGCCGTAGGCAGTCGCATTGGTGAAGAACTCATTGCGCAGACTAAAGTTCGGCCTTGAATCCAGCACCTTGCGGTCAAACTGGCCAGGGTCCACGAGCTCCCACGTATGTCGGCAGCCAAACATCTCATCGAGAAAGCCCAGGTGCGTTCCGGGGGCGGAGCCAGCGTACACAATGTGATAAGACACCTCCGGCTTGCAGTATAAACACAGCAGCTGGATCTCAGATAGCAGCAACTTACGCTGCCCCCAGTGAATGCTGCTCTTGATCTCCAGGTTGCGGGAGCGGTACTCCTCGGCCGGGAATGCGTCATCCATGACGGTCGGAAAGGGGAGTGTGGAGGGGTAGTGGAACACTGGTTGCGGTCCCGCCGTTGTTTCTAATTGTGGTGCCGGCTGCGCAGCCCCCCTCTTCCCTGAGCTATCAGTGCCGGCAAACGCTGAGGCTGGGCGCCTCCGCTTGAAGATTCCCGCGTACATCCTAAGTGGCTCCGAGACAATCATATGTGTTTAACAGAAGAAACACAAGGAGGGAAGATAAACGAACGCAGTAATATTGTGAAGCACAGGCATATTATTACCCGCCTGCTCCTCCTGGGGGAGAGGGAGAAGAGGGGTTAAAAGGATACTGTGAGGCAGTATACTATGTATTGCTGCCATACGGTGCGTCACGAGAAGCACCCCTGGTTTGACTGTCCAGGTTTGGGGGGGGCAGCAGTAAGGATGTGAGATGAAGGGGAAGTCTCACACTATAAGGCGCGATGGGCAAAAGGTGTGCGAGAGAAGGACTAGCAAAGTTATAAGTGCAAACAGGTGGTGGTGCCACTCACCACTCGAGCGTACCATCATTAATATACTGAGTCACCGTGGTTATCATCGCTTTCGCGTTACGCGCAGGGAGGCCCTCCAGCCCACGCGCACAACGTCGCGCCAGCGCAGTGACCCTTTTCAGAAACAACTTGAACTGGACCTCTACCGCGCTGCCATCATCTCCGTCATCCGCATCGTCATTGTCCTCGTCCTCGTCGCTGTAGGTCCTGGCGTTGAGCACCCCATGCACTCCAGTGAGGTACGACGCAGAGAGGGTGGAGGCGGCGACGGATGGGCTGCCGCCGCCCGCGCTGCCGACGTGCGCTGGAGCACCGCCAAGCAGCGTGGACAGTCCTTCCAGTGAAACCGAGGCATCACAGCACAGTGCCTCCCCCGTCACGGCCTGCTGCCACTGGGTACCAGTTGGCACAGGCGTGCTACTGTACAGCCGAATATAGAGGGAAGAGAGGGCGGCCAGCAGCCTCGCCTCCGCCGTACTGCAGGGCACACTGAAGGCCGCAGTTGCAGTCGGCGACACGGGAACAGTGGCGGGCGTGGAGTTGCGTATGAGCACTGTGAGTCCACTAGCCGCTACCAGCACCTCGCCGAACAGTGTTCCACGTACACGCGCCTCCTTCACAATGTCCTTGAAGAAGCTGTGCCGGTCAACCATTCGCGGCCAGGCCTCACTCATGGTAGTGCCCTTCATCATATCGTCCCGTGCAGCGCGCACGGCATCCTCAAATGGGATTGTCGGCTCATCCACGTCGAAGTCCATTGCTGGCAAGAATGAAAGAGAGAGAGAGGGGGGGGCGAACGACAGCGTAAAAGCTCCGAAAAAAAGAACCTCCACGGGACCTATGAGAACGAAGCGGGGAAGGGGGACTGCTAAGCAAGAGCAACAACAATAAAAACGGGAAAAATGGATGAATAAAAGGGAGGTAGCACTAAACGACGAGGGACTAGGGTCCCATTCCGTACCAACTGAGGGTCACAGAAACACACAAGGAGAACAGGCTTCTAAGTAGTAGCAGGTCTTCTCAGGAGTGAGTTTTTCTATCCCCGCTCCCCCTCCGCCATTGAACTGTGGCCCGCTCACCAAAGAGCGATGTGACGAGAGAAGATAAAAAGGGAGCAGAAGAAGGAATGAGCAACGGAACTGCTCGCATCTTTTTGTTGTTGTTGATATGTATTTGCTGTTCCTTTTTTGCGCAATGAGCGTCAATGAGAAACCGCAATCAGCACCAAGAGCACTAAGCCAAACACCCTCACCGCTCTTCCCTCCTTCCCATACCCACGCCACCTCCTTTTTTCATATACTCTTTTGTACTGTTGTCAGCGGGCTGTGCAACAACAACAAAAAGGCCCGGCCTTCGATACCCTCTTCATAGGTGCGGAAGAAATACAAGGGGAGGGATTAGTAGAGGGAGAGAAAGGAGGAGGGGGTGGGTGGAGAGGCGTATCCAGGGCACCCCTATCTTCTGCCCGCCGCCAGCCCTCACTCACTGCCAGGCCACTCACACCGATCCTCTAGTCGTGTAAGAGCCACGTGAGCACCTCCTGCGCGCGGTCACCGTAGTAGTTGTGCGCATGCGCGAACGCAACAGCCGCGACCGCCGCGATGATGCCGGTCCACACGTACATGTTCGCTAAGAAGGTGTTGCGGCCCCCTAGCCAGGACAGCGTTGCCAGAGTGAAGCTCTTTTCCCCGCCGAAGCTGGAGACGTCGTAGTGCTCATCGATGTGCATTGTGTAGTCGCCAGGCTCCAGGTCCTCCGTGATGACTCGGAAGAGCTTACGAAAGATCGGTAGGGAAGCCGGCCGCGCCCACACCATCAGATCCTCGTCCGTTGTCACTGGTATCTGGTGCCCGAGCTCACCTGCATACCAGCCCTGACGGAAGTAGGTGTCGTTGGATGGAGAGGTGGTGACGTTATACGCTTGCATCCAGGAGGCGCTCCAGACCGGATTCGGTGATGTCACCAGCTCCGGTGCCTTGTACTTGTGCTCCACGTCGGTTTCCCATGCGATGCCCTTCTTGCGGCACCCTCTGCCTTCAGTATGTGCTCCATTTTCTAGAGGCTCGTTGGTGCGCTGCGAGAATGCCGAGCTGTTGCAGACCAGCTGCAGAGTCGCTGAAGAGTCGTAGATCTTTCCATTCACTTTGAAGAGTCTGAAGGTGTCGTTAAACATGGACCACGGGATCAACCCTGCTGGAGCGTACACGCAGTCCCGGTAGCGATAGCTCTTTCCGTCAACGACGATGCTCAGATTGCCGCGGTCGTGCAGCTCGCCTGGGTAGGCCAGCGGTGAGGTGTGGGAGAGTGAGTGCGGGGTCTCCAGGCTGCCAGCCAGCTGGGCGTCGCTCTTGGAGTTGGAGAAGCGGCGGTGATTCTGATAGAATTCAGTGAGGCCGTAGTACAGGTACACAGGCGCTGCGAGACGCTTGGAGAGGGTGAAGTTCACCTTCGTCACACAGCCGCGACGCAGAACCTCTCCGTCACCACTGTACTCGAAGGCCCCGGTATTCGATGCCGAAGTGCATCGGTTGATGTGGTCGTAGCGCACTGTGAAGTCCGTTGCCTTGGCGTTGGCCACCATGAGTACAATCCCCACTGGGATAAGCACTGCAGCCAGCATCATCAGGTATGTTGCGACGTAGCGTGGCGTAAGGAGTGGCTGCCATGCAGGGAGCCTTTGCTGCTTAAACAGCTTCAGAGATGGCCATTGCATGAGACTAAAAACAATAAGGGTGTGAGGATAAATAATCGGCTTTATATATATATATATATATATATATATATATATAGTGAGAAAGAAAGAAGTTCTAATGGTCCGGAGTCGTTTTCTCAATAATGGAGGTGGGATGCAAAAGGGAAAATACAGAAAAAAGAAGTCGAGTAAATGTCTCAATAGCTGCGTTTTTTCCCCCAAGAGACAGCGGGAAATCTAAAGGTAAGCTTGGGAGAAAAATAGCAGCTAGAGGTACTTTCTATGTGTCGCCTCTTGTGTGTCTGTCATGCGGTTATGGTATTGTTTCATTGAATACTGCACTCCTGTGTTTGAGCATGCTGTGCTGATGAAAACGCAGTGCTCCACATCGCCATTGTTGCGGGTGGGTGATGGTGGTGAGGGGCAATAGAGAGCAAGAGAGAGAGACGTGAGGGAAAAGGAACCGCTAGCGCAGATCGTTACTGATGCGTGCTGTGTTGCCGGGATCGTACCCGTGCTTCTCGCATAGCATCACAAACTTTTCATCCAGCCGCTGCTGCCACTCCCCGACAAAGCGAAAGGGCACGAAGAAGTCAGTACGACCTCGGCAGCTGCGCAGTCGCTCCGGAGTCTTCAGAGCGGCCAGTGCCTGTCCCTCCGGTGTGCTGAGAAGAAGCAGCTCCACCTTCTCCGGGTACAGGCGCAGCACCTCCTCTGTTAGATCGCCGAGGGAGTGCAGCCTGCGCACCACTGCACGTGGCAGTGTTGGCAGGCACAGGAACACGCAGAGGCCCGCGTGTGGATTGCGGCGGAGGGGGTAGCACCTGTACAACTCCAGCAACACCTCCTCAGCGCCGATCTCTTCGTTGCCGCGCTCCTCTGGGATAGGCAGGTCAGCACGCTGCACAAACTCCTCGCGGCCACCGACAGAGACCAGAGTGAAGAGCTGCCTGTGCGTACGAAAGAGTGCTTTGGCTTGTGCGGGCAGGCACTGTGCAGCTCCCGGGGGGAGCGAGGAGATGAGGTGATTGCACCGCACACACCCCTCACCCGGGAGCAGGTCGAACAGTAGCTGCACAAGCACCCGCTCGTCGTGAAACGGTAAGGGCTGGAGCGCGAATTGAAGCTCCCGCTGCAAAGCCCGCTTCTTTGCCCGGTTGACAGGAAAACGGACATTGTGCGAGTTGACAGAGTGCGCTACAAGTGCGTCCAGCTGCGCATGCACCTCACCAGGTGGCCTTATCCGCTTCGGTACGTAGCGACGGTCCAGGAGGAAGCGTACGCTGACCTGCGCTGGCTGCCCCTCCGCTGCTGTCTTCGCGCGCAGCTGAAACAGATGCGGTGCACTCGCAAACACATGCAGTAGCCCGCGTCTGTGTGGCAGTAACCCAGAGGCCTCCTTCTCCATGTCTGGGGTAACGAGGACGTCACAATGCGCAGCAGACAAGAGCCGGGCCACCCTGTACCACTCATATTCCTCCACCCTCAGCGCGGCGAGGAGTTGGTCCAGAGGGGAGCCCGTGGCGCACACCTGGGAGTGGTACGAGGGATGAATGCTCACGTACCCACGCTCCATCTCCGCGGCTGCTGATGACGTTGTTGCCCCAAGCGGTGCAGGAACACCCGCTACGAGCGCTGGGGTGAAGGGGTTGACATGGAGTATATACGGTGCGTAGACCGACAGCGCCCGCAGCACCGCCTCACGTTGGTTGGAATGCGCCACGCCTTCGTCTTGGCTGGATATCCCCACTGCAGACCACAACGCCCTCACTGGCACTACAAATGTCGGAAAGAGTTTCGCCACCTCCGCGGGAAGCTCTGTTCGCTGTGCCGCTGGTGGAAGAGGAGACAGCTGACGTCCGTGGGCGTCCGATGCGCGAGATGCAGCACTGGGGAGAAGACGCCGAGCTACATGGACACACCCAACAGTGGAAGTTGCGTAGCGCGTGGGGGAGCATTGGAAGAAGCCAAGTAGCATGGCAGCATCGTCACCATCAACCGTGTGGTGCTTGTGATGATGGCCATCACCAGCACCCCATTCACCGCGAATATCCTCTAGCAAGTCCTCTGGAAGCCCCCGCGCAATCTGCGCCACTGAGGTGAAGGTTGCCGGCACAAATCGATCTATGCGATTGAGCACTGACCCCAATCCACTCGATTCAGCGCTGCTCCCGCGGGCGTGCCCACGGAGCAGTAGTTCGAGGTTGTCCTTGCTGACTGCACGCTGTGCCACAAGGACGGCCGTACGCCCGTGGGGAGGAGAGACTGTGCGCATGCACCTGGTGGTGCCAGCCACGCAGGAGATGGAGGCGACGAAACACTGCGTGGAACAGGGAGGACGTGCCATCTCTCGGCAGTGCAGCGAAGAGGACGTGCGCCATACGGCAGCGAGTGCTCTGCACAGGCGGGAAGGGCACCACATACGTCACCCAGCACGGAAGGAGAGGTGAAGTGAGAGGAAGCAAGAACCGCTAGTATAGTGAGTGCCCATGCACATGAATCGGGGCCCCCAGAACTATGAGAGCTGTGTGAGTGTGTGCGTTGGGGGGAGGGGGGGGGGGCCTACGCGGACAGTCCGTGGCACGTGAGAAGTGCGGGTGAAAGCAAAAAGAGGTAAGAAAGAAGGGTACGTGATGTGGGAGAGGGGAGGGGACTGAAAAGTACACAAAACGCAATACCTCACAGTGAAGCAGATTTTTTTTGTGTGTGTGTCTCTTGTCCTGATCGAGAGTCTTCAGGTGCCTCAGGTGACTCAAATTGTACGTTGAGCGAGTTTTCGTCACATTTTGGGGGGAGAAAGAAAAGGCTCTTGAAAGAGTGAAAAGGAACATGTTGGCGCTCCAGCACAGCATCTGTGTGTGTGTGTACAAGTTTGTACGCTCGCCACTTATCCTATGCACCAAGTAGCTGGTGTGTATCTGTATGCGCAAGTAGAATGGGTAATAGTAGTATGAGTGTTATTGCTCGTGCAAGTCAAAAAAATTTCAGATTCTGTTCATTCAGATATGTATATCTGCTACCGCTGCTATTTCTGTCCCCTGTTGAGAGCTCTCAAAGAAGAAAGTCCAGAAAAAAAAACTATACGGAGCTGAACTCACCCTCGCTCACTGAATACAACACCTTCTCTGGGGGGAGCTTGATCTCTGCGAGCACACGCTCAATTGGTAGCCCGCTCCGCTGTGACAAGTACTGGAGAGTTCTCTGTGCCACGTCCAGCCAATGGAGCGTCCCCTTGACTAATGACTGATCATCTGCGGAAAGAGCAGCCAGTCGTTCTGATAGTGTCTCGTTCATTGCTTGCGTAGAAAGCGGTGCAGTGGGTGGCGAGATGGTGCGGTTGGCAACACAGCGGCTCGACCCACAGTTACTGGACTGCGGCACCGCTGAAAAGGCCCCAGCCCCGGGTACCACCCTCAGCCCGGCCCCTCGCCTCTCCTCCCTCGCATTCCCGCCAGATTCGTTGAAGGAGGTGTGCTTGTGGTAGTGGTGATGGTGATGGCGCGCTGGTGACGAGAGAGGGGAGCACTTCCTATTCAGTGCATCCGCTACAGTGGTGGATGAGGGGGCTGCACGCTTAAAGGGAGTCTTAAAACTTCGTTTGCCAGACGTTCGCATGACATGCAAGAGCAAACCTTGTTGGTGCTATATGTCTTTTTTGCTGTTGTTGCTGTTGATATCCTCTGCTATCAAATTAAGTTCTTTAGACCTCCTTGGATGTGACCGGTATATTCACATAAACAAGAGCACCGAAAAAAAAAGATGTACACGCAAATAAGAAAAAAGAATAAGATACGAAGCAATACTCTAAGGTTGAATAGGGGCGAAAGAAATGCGCCAAGATGTAGAGGAGACAGAGGAGGGGCGGGGCACAGTTCATTACCGCGTACTGAACCATACCTGTTGGTGGCACTCCACAGGAGAGTGCTACATGAGGGAAGTGGCACGCAATCTGTCTTTTATTTTAATTTTTTTTTTGAGAATATAGTTAGCGTCGATTACCTTTTTTTCTCTCTTTTTTTTTGCCCTCCCTCCCTCTCGCTCATTGTCCCCCCCCTCTCTCTCCCTCCCCTCTCTCCCTTATTAGCGATAACTTACAAGTCCACTCAGAAAGGGGCAATCGACAAAAAGCGGAGTACCAAAAAAAAAAACCGCGCACTTCAAATTAGGGGAGGGGGAGGAGAGACACTGAGATAGGAGTGGCAGAATAAGGTGAGGGGGTGGGAAGAGAGAAACAGAGAGAAACAGAGAGAACGAAAAAGATGAGGGGGAGAGGAAGAGGGGGAGGGAGAGTGGCGAGCTTTTTTTTTTTTGCTCCCTATATTTGTATGCCACTCGCGTTATGAATAATGTATCGCGTTACCATGTGCACGTCATTCACGAGCTGTGCCTGAACCGCTGAAGACGACGTCACATGCCCTGCCTCATAGAGTGCATTGATAAGAGTTTCCTTCATAAATGGTATCATGCTCGCTCTAAAAAGAGAGCTCGGGTTGCGAAGTTCCTCCGTCCCTCGAGGTTGGTAGCGCCGAAAAACATTTAGCGTGGGCTCCACAATCTCCGTTAAGAGACTCAGCGCCGGACTCGAGATCGACCACGTCGCGGCATCGCCGGCACAGATGACGACGGTGTGCTTAGACTTCCCAGCGACATCTTTGTAGTTACGCAGCAGGTTCTCAGTGCTTTTCCGATACACCTCCTGCACTATCCGAACCACCGGAACCGAGGAGTCAATCAGCACGCAGGGGTGCAACCGCTCCGACGGCCGCAGCTGCGCAGCCATGCGGTGGGTAACCTCAACAAGGTCGATGAAGTCCAACAGGAAGGGCATAACATAATAGCAGCGATCGATCAGGCCACAGCGCATCTTTGTTGCCACAGAGTAGGCGAGGTAGCTGAGCCCGCGCTGCAGTACAAGGAAGTCACCAGTGTTGGAGGAGAAGTGCCCGCTGGCCACCGAGCTCCCACTCCTCATGGTGTTGCTACCGCTGTCCGCCAACTCCGCCGACCGTCCCCCCAGTGCGTCCAGGAGAAAGAGAAAGGGTGTCAAGGTGGCAGAGTGCAGCGGCAGGAATGTGCCGCACTCCGCTGTGGATTGCATCCCATCCGTCTGGAGCCCACGCATCACTGCATACCGCATCTGCTTTGGGTTGATGTGATCCCATGTGATTTGGAGGGTGTCGCGGCCAACGGCAGTGGTGGCCTCGGCGACCGCTCTGTAAATGAGACTGCTGGTAGCCGCTGGGCGACATAGCACGGGAGTTTCGTCCATCAATATGTCGTTCATTGGGGGCGACACAGAGAGGAGCACATTCTCGGAAGTAGCCTGGAAAACAATCATGAGAGCTTGATAGTGCTTTGGCGTTAACAGCGTTCGAACGACGCAAAGGAAAGAGACGCGATACATGCGTAGCTCCTCCATGGAAAGAGAGCCCTGCGCTACGCCAGACACAAGACGGAGTTGAATCCAGTAGGCGAGCAGTAGCGTCCAACGAATCCGGCGTTCCTGCAGTTCCATAAAGGACGCACCCCCACACAAGGCTAGCCTACGATCACACTGGATACGCAGGTAAGTACCGGCTGGACAGAGATTGCCGGAAGGGGCTGCAGCGTCCGCATTGCCTTCGCTGGTGCCACTGCTGCCAGTGCTGCTGCTCGCGGGGAGAGGAATATAGGCACAGATGGAGACCAAATCCAGGTCTCGGATGAGTGCCTGTCGCGTGTTACGTGCGTACTGCCCCCACTGATGAATGATGTCAGCAGGGACTGGGGGGCACGTAGGGTGAAACGAGGATGAGAGTGCGGAGGAAGTTGTTGTGGGTTGTGGCTGGGTATTTGCTGCATGGCTCTCCTGAAGTCTGCGGACCAGTGCGTTGACACCCTCCTCTGTTTGTCGGTATGCTGCTTGTTGAAATGAGTTCATACGTTCGTAGCTGGATGTGGGTGAAGTGAAGATAAAGTGGTGTGATGCAATGCACCCCAGTGGCAGAGCCTAATCTCACTGAGGGGGGGGGAAGGCCTCTCTAGCGTGAGCGCAAGAGATGCTCGAGCAGTGGAGAGGAAAAAAAGAGCAAAAGGAAAAAAACAGTAAAAGGGTAAAAAAGTGGAGAGAGTTAAAAAGGGAAGGAGAGTGTAAGCCATTAATGGGTGGAGAACTGGAAAAGGCCATCCAAGAGGAATGTGCGTGCTCCTGTCATGTGCAGCACCTTGATCGACCTCTTAAGAGGGAACGCGACCACGCAAGAGTACTTAATGCAGACCTCACAAGTGGGGAAGAAGCAATGGAGGCATGCAAAATATTTTTTTAGGAACACCTCTTTTGTTTTTTGTTGCTTTCTTTTTAGAAATTGGCCCGTGAAGTACACGCTGCACGTGCAAACAAACAGGTTCGCACATTTCTTTTTTTTTTTCTATGTTAGTCTGGTATCTCCTAGCAACCGGGTGATCGTTACTTATTGCGCTCGCACACGTATACACACACATTCCCCACTCTTTGCTTTACGCGTGTCTATGTGCTTCAACCCGGTGCCAATATCTATGTTATGCAAGTTAATCAATTATGACTTCAGAGACCTGAGATATCGTCCTTTTTTGTTGTTGTGTTTGTTGCTGTTTTTGCTCCTTGTTGTTCCCCTGATATCTACCTCTCTCTCTTATCTTCGCCAGCACACCAGTGCGCGCACGAAGTCCAGAGTCATCAGCACCAACTCCACTGCAGCTGTAGCATGATCTCCACCCCAACACCTCCCCCCCCCTTACCAACTCTTTTTTTCTTCTTCATGCGCTCTGAACTGCTCCATGAATTAGAAGAGCTGCGGATACTTGGGTGTAAGAGCGACCAAACGACGGTACACATCAGCGTCGAACTCGTCGTCTAGCCGTGCGTGCTGGAGGTAGGTCAGCTCCCCCCTGGAGGGGTTCACGTAGCAGATGACCTCGCACACCCGGCTCCCTTCAATGGCCTCTGGCACGCCTACAA
>JAODGE020023375.1:0-13645 GCA_027574965.2 Ecitophya simulans
ACTGCACGACGAATTATCTGCGTAAGCGCGTTATAGGCGTTTGAAAATTTTTACATGTAAATTTTCCATAAGCGATCTATTGCTACCAGATCTATTGCTAGGTTCTCACCGCTCGATAAGCGCTACTTCGCGACAGCCACGCGAAATTGCAAATGGCTCACAATGGAGCCTTTGGACGGACGAATCTGCGGTCGGGTCGCGTGTCATTTGAATCAATCGAATTGCTTAATAATAGCATATTCAATGTAAATATTGACCTGTCGCGACGAATATGTAAATTCGAACAATACGAACGCGCTTTTTGTAAAAGCGGCGCGTCGTTTGCTTTTGTCGTTGCTGTTGTCAGAAGAGCGAGCATTCTCGGCGAATCTCTTAAAAGTTATATCGTTCCGAGGCTCGCGCCGTGTTTCGTGGCGTGTTCCGAATGCAGGTTGCGTCTTCGTGCGTCCACACTCGCAGCGTGTACGACTTCTTCGACGTTCGACTTTTACCTATCCTTTGTTCTCGGTCCGTGTGCCTCTCTCGCCGGTTGCCGATGCCATTGATTTTCGAAGCGCGCATTAAACCAAATATGCGTAATAAACGACAACGCCTAATGGAAACGTCTCTTTCGGCTTACAGCGAAAATTATTATCGCATTTACGCACTGCGACACACGGCGCGCGATTTATTTACACCCGGCTAAGCAAAAATCCATTAGAACGCGAGATGCGGATTTCCAGCAGCAGGTACCCACTTCGGCGTTAACGAGAAACGGAAAAGCGGCAAGCGAATCAAAATCTCCGCACGCAGCTCGCGGAATAAAATTATGCCTCGATTTTCAAGATAAACGCGTTTTTCGCCCGCGCGGAGTCGACATGTTGTAATTAAATTTTACGTATTCGGAAGTTGTTTCAGCCGTCTTATTCGGCGCGATCCTATCAATTTCGTTCGTCAACAAGAAAAAAAAAATAACGCGTTACACTCAAATGAAAATCGCTCCAAACTCCTTCGATATTCTCCCGGTCGCGGCGTGCATTAGACGAAGGACGAGACCCCGACCAGTAGAGGAAATCAAAAAGTAGGCTAATGTTTTCGGGAAATTTCGATTTACTCCATCTCCAGTCGGATGCAATTCAAATTCGAACGCGCACTGAATGAAACGAAAACCTCACCGACCGCGTCAACCCGCCCAACGAAAACGAACTAGATATTCCGTTCGTCTCGCAGGACGAGCATGCATACACCAGCAACGAGTATGTTTCCGGCGAGATCTCGACGCGGAGATGTCTATTAGATGAAGGAAAACGGAATGAAATCGAATAAAACGAAGCGAAAGAACTTCTCGAGGTCGATCAGATAAAACTTCTGCGTGTTCCGACATTGAAAAGTAATGTAAAAACCGCCCTTCCAGACTAGCATCTAGGAGAGCGAGACGCATGCGTCGGAGCCGGGGAGCGGACATGGCAAAGAAGATTACATGCTTACGAATTCGCGTCGGAGTGCCGAAGGACGCAAAAACTCGCCACAAATTGCGAGATAAACTTCGCGGCGAACGAGATAATTTCGCCGTCGAAAAATCGATGCGAGAAGCGAAATTCTCTCGCCGATCGGCGACGGTGAAATACGGCGCAGCAGTTGACAATTTGATAGAGAATCCGAACCCCCACACGTCAACGCTATTATCATCACTGGCAGACAGGCAAGTTGTCGAATTAATTGCATGATAAAAGCGTTGGTCGCACGACGATATGCACCGTTAGGTTATTGAAACATACCGAAAATAGACGAAAGGACAATCAATCCTTTTCTCTCCCGAAGCGACCACGCGGCATTTTAAGCGCATCGTCACGATGTCATCAATCTTTGCTTGCCAAGTTTACGTGGTGCTCGCGCTGACTAGGAAAAGCTACATGCAGGAATTGTCGCGTCGCTGTGCCGAACCAAATAAACTCCCACGTATTTATAGCTAAAACCGAACGGCACCAGTCATGTCGCACTTAAACTGCTCGCCGAAAGACAAACCAAACAGATACGTTCCATTGAAATTCATCATATTCGAAATGATACAACACTTAAAGATTGTTTTGTATTCCAGAAAAATAAGCGAGGAGATTTTCCTAATTAATTTAAGTCAATGCGTCACTTAGGCGGCCAGCTGGCGCGCCGAAAGGATGGAACTAATTCGTCGATATGCGGTGCGTGAAGATAAAACAGGAGATAAACACTGTAGATTTACAGCCTCGGCTATTCGACACCCAGCAACACGTCATGCATAAAGCCACAACAAGCAGCAGCGTTGAATGCCCAGCTCTAGACGTCTTGCGTAATGAACTAATTTCCTTTTGGTTTACATTATGTTCATATATTCATAGAAATTGTTAGGCGGCGAAGGAAATTTACGAGCATTTGCGCGCCGACCCGCTGCTACACCCCGCGTCCTCGTGCTCCATAATAATGCCGCAACAATAAAACGCGCCGTTCCGAAACCGGCAATTATTTCCATGTTGCGGGCGACCGGCTCTTTGTCGGCGAATTTTCAGCCGTTTTATCAAAAATTCATAAAAGCGCAACTACCCGAGAACACGGCTCGCATAACGCCCGCAAAGAGACGGGCGGTTGAGTGGGTAATCAAAAGAAACGGAATTGCGCGCACACGCACGAAAATGGCGCCACGTAAATATCTCACGACGACGAGTGCGCGGGATGTGCGGACGATGATAAATATTCAAGCGTTTTTGTGCTTTTGCGGCGAAGTTAATTGCCTCGGACATCACGACGCCGATAAAGCAGGAGCGCGTTAGCCTAGGAATGACCGCGACCAGAAACTATTTACTTCCGAACGATTGGTGGCTGGGGCATCGGCATAGAACTGTCTGGAACAGCCCGACACAAAAGCGCCGAACAAACGTGGACAAAATGGTGCAGCTTTATCGGCTAATAAAGTTAGTTTTATGTGCGCCTGATAAACATTTTTGTTTTGGCAATAGCCGGCGGGGCCCGCGCATAACGAATGGCCGTTTTGCACCGTTCGGCTTCTTTTGTGCACGATTTTCCCACGAATTTGCAATTTCGGGCGCCAGCTGACAAAGAAAGCTGGGACTCTAATTAATTACCCTGACATTAGGTTAGATTAATCGAACGTGTGCGCGGAGAGAAAAAAAAGCGCCGATTTGCCGAAACGCAGCTGTGTTTTTCCTAGGAAATATTGGCGGATAACGCCGAGCGGCAAATATAAACAATTATTTATTGACTGCATTTATATTTCGACGCCACGAGGCGCTGTCGGATGTGTTATTATTGTTCGTATTGTATTTCTCCTCTTTGAGAGAGGATACTGTTTTATTGCCGCAGCAGCGTCATCCCCGCGCCGCAATGAATGAGCCACGAAATAGTGCATTATCAATAAATCATTTCGGCTCCCTCGCCGTTGTTATTATTGCGTTCGTCGCCATGAAACGTTGAATTGCACGAAAAGTGCTCGGCCCGACGTCGCCGCACTCGCGAAGGTCCACCCAACGGCTATACAGCCCCGTGCGCTAAACGCACCCCGGTTGCGAGGGCGCGCGTCGGCGCCGAGCGTCGTTTAGCAACAAGCGGTGACGCGCAAACTCGTGGAAAGATTGAGAGTTGCGAATTCGCGGCTAAAACACAGGGTCCGAACGAGGCTCTCCGCCCCGCCGCGTCGACGCAGGGACGGGGCGGAAAACCGAATGGAAATATAAGTTATTCAGAGAGGCGACGCCGCTCGCGCGCAGGACAATAAATAAGAATTAAGTCTGACACGTGAAGCAGGTATTTCATAAAACAAGATTAGATCTATGTAAACCGTTCGCCGTGTTCTGCGCGCCCGTGTGAGCCACCATTACTCATGCACGCGAAGGCGCTGTCATTTGGGCGTACGACGACCGCGTGCGATTTGCAAAACGCCCCGCACGCCGGAAGAAACGCGCGACATTGCGGGCAGCAGCGCGAACTCTTACCTTGCGCGGTGCGCTTTCGTGCGCCTACGACGATTAACCAATCGCCCAATTGCCCTTCGTGCGCCGACGGCGCATTGTGATCGAGCGCTGGGCGTATCATTGCGCCTTTATTTTTATGCATTGGCGCGCGCGGTTTTGGGCGCACGCGTCGCTGCGGTTTGCTCGATCCATTGTCGGACCGCCTGATTTATCCGCACGCTCGCGGCGATTTTTAATAAAGAAAAACTCGAGGCGCGGCTGTGGGGCGCACGCCGGCACTCTGCAGCTGTTGCTAAATTCATGCGGCGACGCATTCCGGATTCGCACTGCCGACAGGATGTGTCGGGGATGCGAACGCGACATGCGGAGCGACGCGGCGTCTGCGTGTGCGCGACGGACGAACGGCGAGTGCGGAGGAGAGTGCACAAAACGTTGCCGGCGCATCGACGAAACACTACCGGGGGACTAATAATACTTCCAGTAGCGTACCGCCCGCCCGGCAAACGGATCCGCTCGGCGCTGTATGATTGCGCAAACGACCAAACTGGCACCATGGGTGCAACGCGATGTGCGTTGATCCTTAGCACGGCAACGGCGGGATGCTCTTAAATACCGCAACATTTGAGAGAGAGAGTGGCGCGGCGCGCGGCACACGACGAAGCCGGCGTCTCAGACAAATTGCCACACACTCGTCTCCTCCACCTATATAAATATCACCCAAACAAATATTTATGGCAAAGGGGACGGCGTCATATGAGAGAATAAGGACGGGGAAAATGATGGGGGCGCGTAACGACCGAAAATAATTCTCAACCGCGCGCAAATAAAATAACGACATGGATTTGGACAGTGTTATTTATTAGCTGATAATCAGTTATTTGTTATTGCTATATATTTACTCCGAAATGATTTTTTCTCGACGGAGATAAAGCGTCGCAGAAGGAAAAACGCTAAAAGCATGAAATAAATTTACTTTTCGCGCTCGCCGAGTTGTTGCGTAACAAATACAACAACAGATTAATAAAAGCGTTTCTCCGTAAAAAAAGAAAATGTGTTCTCGTCGCTGCTCGAACAACGCGCTTCCCGACTTCAATTTCCATTCAGGCGGAGGCCCGCTAACGGGCAAGGAAAAAATTGAGATAAATAAATTATAATCATTATACCTCGGATCGTCGACGATCCGAGTTGAGAACTTCACTGCATCCCCGGATAGGTTTTTGTATGAAAATTCGCAAGTGGCGCGGACGCCAGCATGGAGAAAATGATCCTTCCTTTGATACACATTATTTATTAAATAAAAACGAGAACTGCTCCCGGTCGAAATTTATTCGCGAATATTTTCGACATTTTTCATACTCTCCTGCCGAGACGCTCGACTCGCCTCCGCCAACTTTGTGCAACTTTTATTTGGTACATATTTCTCCTTATTCCGCATTCAGTGCTTTGTTGCCGTAGCAATTTTTACGCAGGCAAGAGTCAAAGTTGTGTGCTAAAATAATTTTTCCGAACGGCACGAATGCAGGAATCTCAAATATTTTCCGCGGCACGGCGTGGGACGCCGAGAAGAAGAAAACGTTTCGAAAACAACGCAACGGTCAGATAAGAAGCGAAAAGAAATTCCATCCTTGATGTTTTCCATCTGCATAAAATGTACTTTGCGATGCATGAAAGATTCGTTTGTTTTGGGTAATAATTTTCATCGCGCCGTTTTGGGTTGCGATTGCGCAATCTCCATCGTGATCTTAAGCGGTGACGAATTTAATGAACGCTCACAGAAACGTAAATCTTAGGTTCCACGGTCCATATCAACAAATTAAAAGTGAATACCCGTTTTACCATTTATTTATGTTTAGTATGGCCTTAAAATGTGAAACGTGCTTTGCTTAGTCATTGGCCTGTCTCTAAACAGCTCCGCGTCGTCCGAATGAATAATAAAATTAATTGGCACCAATTAAAGTCAATTGTGATAATGAAACAAAAGGGTAATGACTTAACTTTTACATATTTAAATCTAAAATATTGAAAGGCTAATCGACGAAGAAGCTCTTTTGTAAAACAATTATTGTAAATGGTGATTGCAATACGAGTCTAGCTTAACAAGAATCCTGGCGCAATGCTAACCAACAACTGGCATCGTGCAAGGAGCAAAATTCCTCGCTTGCAGCGCTTGGCACATGCCCCGTTTTGGCGGAGCTGCAAACGACGATAGCAAATACGCTTGTTGTTCCGTTTGTACCGCCTCGCAACGCTATTGAATATCCTAGATATCCTAGAAGGGCACGGCGCGCGGCGCTCGCCGCTCGGTCGCCGGAGAAATTATTATTTATTGTAAGCTCCGCTCCGCTTTGCTTGTTGCACTAAACAAGTCACATTTGCCACATATGCCGCGTCTACAGTTTGTTGCAAACGACAAGCCGACATCGAAATGGTTCAACTGTCCGCGTGCAAATTTACACGCACATGCCGAAATTGCACAAGTTACGCGCGAAGTTCGCCGTCAACGCAATAAACTTTTATTAGCACGCCGCGCCACATTGTTTATTGGATAAAAGTAACGAACGGTGAACAATGCCGTGAGGAAACAAAAGAAGCGCGTTCCTCGTCGTACCACAAAGGCGAGTTTATTATCGCGAGCGGCGTAAAGCTCGAGGGCGTTTCTCTGATACTGTCATATTAGTTATCGTTTGTTAGCCGTAATTATGCCGGAAAAATGGCGCGCGAGACGTTTGTCTGCTCGCGGTCAATAAGTGTCATTCGTGAGTTATTGCACGAGCCGTTGATTGTTATTTAAAACAGAAGAAGCGCTCGAGAACGCGGAACGGTTATGAAATAATTGCGGCGTGTTTTTCGCCGGTTGGTTTTCAGCGCTCGCCGTCGCGCTGTTTGTGCAATCCGCGACGAAACGCGAGGCAGAAGCAATGTTTGTTTTAAACTATGAGCTCGTTCCAGTTGGCTCGTGGCATTGTGCTGACCTATGGCATATTTCTCTGCTGCTTTTTGCACCTGCGTTCTTTTGTAGGTTTTCTATTTGAGGCGCTTTGTGGCCTCGCAGCCGGGATTACCCGCCTTTGAATGCGTTTTTCGCAAACCCGAAAGACCGTTGATGTTTAAACATTCGCGGATGCTCCCACAAAATAGCACTTAAGTGGCGCCATTTAGCTGCACGCAAGAAATTAAATGTTTGTCATCCTCGCTACATTTTTATCACGTTTTAATCTTCGGCCCGCTTTTTAGACGCGCAGCCAGCGCCTGCTTCCTTCGCCCCCCTGACTCACGGCTTCTTGCGCTTTATTTCGCTGGCGTTCTCTGCGGCAATCTTTTTTATCATCATCCAACAATACTGCGAGCATTAAAGTCTTACGACCGAAAAGCATTTAATATGTACTCGGGCGCATGGCGCGCCACGCGATTCCGCCCCGTCGCCGTATATCATGCCATTGAAGGGCAGGATTTTACATTTTCCGTACAGTGTAATGTTGTAGATGTATCCGCGATATTTCTGTCCGTCATCCCGCGCAGAAGTTACAAGCCTTGCCGCGGCGAGTTCTACCTTCTCCGGCCGCGACCGCGCACAATGGACGACCCCATATATTATTTAACGAGTACTCATTGTGTTCCGATGCTTTTCACCAAAATAACATACGACGCTCGAGCGCCTAGCGCCCGAAACACACCCCCGCAAAAGGTCGCTCGCGAAAGTTGATTCTTGTCCGCCCGCGGAACGCTGTCCGCATCCACTTATTCCTGCATCCCGAAATATAACTCGAGGGGGATAAGCGGACGCTGTTTGTGCACGTGGCGCGCGTGAGCTTTTCGCACTTTTATCATTATAATAAACGAACGATCCGTCGCAGCGCGTCGAGTCGGGATATATTGTGTGCCGGGCGTTATCAATTTACACCCTGCCGCCGTTTTTGTCCGGGCGCCGATACAAGCGTCCGAAGCGCTCGACGACGCGTTGCAGCAGACGCTCGATAGTCGATGGTGTTGCATTCTTACGGACCACCGACTGCGGACTCGAAATTGGAATTTCATTTCGCGCCAAATCGCTGCGCGTCTATCTTTGCATTCTATCCGGACGAAACGTTTGAGGTCGGAATAACATTTTTACCGGCTGGCAGCCGCACGAAAATGCGGGACATGCGACTGAATGTAAATGAAAAAATTTCGAATCCCTTGACACATGAAAATATTTTACGGCCGAAATACGAACGCTCTTATCGGCGAGTCATTAGTTGCCCGTTCAAGGTGACAAATTTGTATTTCATATAAATTTGTAATGCTAATTTCCTGCGCTGCCTTTCATTAAACGTCGCCGCATGGAAAACATAAATTCCAGCTTTTTCCTGTCGCAGTGTTTTAGTCCGCTTCAATCGTGCCGCGTTACAATTATTGCGTCGCATGCGGTTTTCGAAACGCACCGGAATGATTTATATACACAAAAGCCTTATCTCCTGTTGCAATTGCGCATATTAATTTAAATAAAAGTTAATAACCGGAGCTCAAATGGCGCGGCTAACGCGACCGAAAGCTGCAATTCGCTTTCGTGTCGATTTCGCATTACGATTAAAGTCCGGCGCGTCACAGTGATAAGATTTCCTTGTATTCGGTCAGCAGCAAATTGCGTTTTTAGCGTTCAAATAACAATTTCCACGAAGGCGTCGTTGCACAAGTTACGACGCATGCAATTTATGAATCGCTTACTATCTGTTACAATTACTTCGAAAGTACTTTGAAATATTCCGATGCTGAATTATCACATACTTATGATACCTAGGCACTGAAATAATTCATTGGCACGTTTTATCTCGTAAAAGTCCGACAGAAGTTCCATCGTCCTTTTGGAATTTCCAGCGAGCAAGGGACGCACACAAACAATAAAGTTGAAAACTTGCCGAACTGGACCCATATCAGTCGCGCAGCTTCGCTTTATGCCATTAGACAAACAAAATGGCTCTTTCGCATCCCTCCACTGCTTTTAAGCATCAGTTCGATTACTTTAATACGCGTTTATGCGTGTTTCCTAAAAGGACGAGCGGCTATCTGGTCTAGCGCAGATACCTTCGAATGAAAACCTCCTTCACATCCGCCGTGGAACTAAAA
Organism: Ecitophya simulans; assembly: GCA_027574965.2. Classification (NCBI taxonomy): domain Eukaryota; kingdom Metazoa; phylum Arthropoda; class Insecta; order Coleoptera; family Staphylinidae; genus Ecitophya; species Ecitophya simulans. The sequence continues at coordinate 9,045 of JAODGE020023375.1, forward strand.
GCATCTATAAACTACGAACAAAAACGCATTTATTTATTATGCACTAGTCCGACCTGATCGTATATTGCGGCGCACACAACGATTGGACGACGCGCGCACCGCATAAAAGAACATTGTGAGCGCTTCGGAACGCGAACGCATGCAAACCAGACGTCCGCGAATGACAAACGGATCGGAATTCAGGAGGATCGCAGACAACCGATGCGCGTTGCGGGGAAAATTGCAAGCTCGCCGAAAGAAACAACGCAAATTATTGAATACTTCTGGTGCGCGGTCACGTCCGTTCGCAAAACGGCTCGGCGTTACGCTTTGTCGCGTTTTAATGCGTAATATTTACCAAGCAACAGAGTGGCTCTTCTCTTTCGATCGTTCGATAAGTCCGCATTTTGACGCACTCCTATTCCGCCGGCGACGGCATCCACTTTGGCCGGAGCGTCGGGATGCGTTACAATGAGCGTCTCGACTGCGGCGCGTCGATATCAAAGTGTTTATGAGATTATTACATTGTTTACGATTCGAATCTCGACGCGGTGGCGGCACGAACGCCGCGACGCGCGCACGTGATCGCCGTAAACGATGCGCCAAACGCGTCGGCTATTTCCTTCCTCTTGCGCCTGCCTTCTGCGTTTTTGATAGTGCGATAAACTATAGTGTCAATTGAGCAGCTACACTAAATCGACCTCGTGACCCGACCCGTCGGGTCGTCGCGTTACGTTCGCGCCGTCTTGTTTATTAGATGTGTACGCGCGGTCGCCCATATTACGTTGCGCTCGTTTCGTTCCATATTCTATGACGGGATAAATTCCGGAACGCTGGCCCCAATGGCGCTTGATATTTCAGCGCCGATAACGCGCAATTGCTCTCCGCGCATCGCGCGGCGTTATTCCGAACGGTCAAATTCACCAACTGAACTTTGTGCTCCTTCTAAATGTCGCTTGTTTCGTGCGGGGTCGGCGCAAACGCGACGCTCGACGCGTCTGGGAAGCTTCGCTCGAATTGATACAAATGTCGTCGTTGCATTTTTAGAGCGACGACCGCGCGAACGCGGACAAAGAACGCACTCAATTATTCCGACACACAACGCACGCTCGATACGTATTTGGTCGTTCTATTCCGTTCGCATATTCCATTCCGCGTCAACTCGCAACAAACGCGTCGCGCGCACGCGTCGTATTCTTTAATAGAGTAACACGTCACTCTTTAATCATTCAAAGACTCCTCCCTCGAGTTCGTACGTGCGATGCGATGCGTTTCGCACAACAAAGCGGTATATATCCCGTAGTATCAACCGCACGCTATGCCAAATAGAAGGTTAATTAAGTTTTAATACGGTCGAAGCGTGCAACGCGCGCTTCGAATAAAACTGCAGATGATAAAAAGTCAAGTACACGTTTACTGTGCTAATAAAACTAGTCGCGGATGGTGTGAAGCTAGTCAATATACCCGTTTGCGCAAAACAATAACAGTTCGACGTGTGCGTTTCCAGACTCGCTACTAATTGTGAAAATATTAATGTACGTGCTTAGCTCGTTAAATTAAATTTAGCGCGTCGATGTCTGTAAAAGTGGAAGACTAAGAAACTCGAAAAAACGCCTATTGATTTTTACGCCGAGCACCAAAACCCTGCGGGCTGTCAAATTCTCCATCGGCTCGGAAACACAACACAGAAAATTTCAGTTTAAATTTAATGATTGATGTCATGCCATGCAACCAGTCGTAAAGCGCAGCCAGAACAGCACCAAAATAAAAGCAGCTATGGTTTTAACTTTAAAACCGTAAGCCACTTTTCCTCCCAATATGCCTTAATTTCCGCGCACGGGCGAAACGACTCGTCGATCCCACAAGAGACATTCATCATTTCGGACGACGCGTTCACGACCGGCCACACGATTTTTGTTTATTGAACGCCGCGCGCTGTAAAACATGCCAACACGCGAGAGGACCCGTATGAACGCATGCCGCTTATTGGTCCGTTCGGTTCCGAACGATTGACTACATCGCCGGCATAAAGCGTGCGCGCCACCACAAAAGGCATGTGTTTCGCCCGTGGGTGACGCGATGAAATTACGGATCGTTTTTCAATATTTCTCTCCCGTCTCGCGCGCGCGCCCCACAATTCGGCCCCCCGCCACGCGTGCGCGCCCAACTTGTTCACGGAGCGTAATCAGCCGTTCGCAGAGAATCAATTAGCCGGCGCGTTTTTCAAATAGTCGGTTTGCGCATGCAATGAAAGCGCGCGAAAGAGAATCAAAAGTTGGTGGGGTAACGGAAATAATTCGCGCTGCGTTAATTATTCCGGCATTTGGCGAACACTTTGTATGGACCGGGACGTAAAACGAGCAATATAGTGCAGATTATAGGGGTAGCTTTACGCTCTTTGCAACGTCCCGCTGCTATCCCAACTAATGCCTCCTTTCAGTGGGAACAATCTCTAAGCCGTGCGCGGCAATCGTCATGAAGAGACAAAGTTTAGAAGGACCACCATGGGCTCTAAAATTGTATTAACTGATTAGAAAGGCGTATATGCTGGTTTGTGGGCTGCCACGTGAATTCGTTTCACGCGGCAACTTTCTCGATGCCTATCACGCCAATTATTTTTATTGCGTTCTAACGAAATGTTGATAACGATGAGACAAAACAAGGCAAAAAACGAAACTGCTGAAAGAGATGATTTCTTAGGAAGAACGAATCTCGTCCGCGCTAAAGCAGAAGCAGAGGCGGACTGGCGTTAAAATGACTTTAATCGGATTTTTGTATTTTTAAAAGAATTTCCTGAATTAAATTGGGTCCCTTTGCTTTCCGCTCATCCCCGCGAATCCGACGATAACCATCGTTCGTCCTTCCTCCCGCTCGTGCGTGATTGTGCACGCGTCGTCGACGTTCCCATTTCAGTTTTATACAGTCGTTCAATATAGTCGTGTCTTCTTTTGTCCCAGCAAACAGAAGCCATGCACAACAATTTAATAATAAAAAATAGAGAGTATTTTTCTTATTTCGCATTGTGTTTTCTTCGCGCTTAGATTCACACTTAAATTATTTTTCTCGCAACGCAAGAAAGTATACGAAACTCAGTTATTAAAGCGGTGCCTGTCACGAGCACTGAAACACAGAGTGCTCGCCCGCTACGAATCCGGCCGATTACATAAAGTGCAAAGAAGACGAGGAAAAAACTAAATAAAATAAAAACCAAGAGAAAAGTGAAATTTAAAAAATAAAATAACGCAAACGAATAAACGCCCCGTGCGGCCCGCCGGTGGTTTGCAGAGCAATTTTTAAAACGTCGCCATTCGAGTGTAATTATGCAATAATTTATCCGCCTTATCTCCTTTTCTGAAACGCGTTCGCAAGAATTTACTAGTCGAGTCATAATTATCCCCGCCTCGCGGATGCATGCGAATGCGAACGAATTTCGTCGCGCTTCGAATGCGGCGTCTCAATTAACAATTAACGAAGTGGAAAAATGCGTATGCGCAAAATCAGATAACGGCGAATTTCGCATAAACAGCAACCCGATATAATTGCAATCGGTTTTTGGAATTCACGATTTTGATATCCTTTTTTGCGCATGCAAGCTTTTTACCAAGCGCATGCATCGGGCTCATACCGTGCATAAATAATTATGTCTCTTGAAGTTTTGCGCTAATTTATTCACTTTCAACTGCTGCTAACAAGCTGGTTGTTATGAGTTTAGCAGGTAGCTCCGGCTCTACATGCGCGCTCCCACAACTTGCAAAGTCGACTCTCAATTAGAAACGCAGGTTTTATGCGAAATTATTTACAAGAGTCGCAAAAACTTCAGCGGACGTCAAGCGCGTAAACACTAACGCACTGAAAAACTAATTAAAACCGCTTTTCTCGACTACAACCCAGCATTCATTTGTTAACATTCGTAACTTCGGCAATGAGAAAGACCTCCAAAGTTGACTCCTCCACTTCTTCGAATCTAGGCCAGTTGATATCCGACAAAAGAGCATCGACAAACTGGCGGAACAGTGGAACTTTAGCAATATCGGAAAATACATAATTAATTATATTGTTCTTATATCTGATGAGAAGCGAACAAATTTTAATAAAGTTAAGAACTTTCTTCTCGAAATTGATCATCTCAATTTACAATATTTATTGCAGAATAACGAAAAATGTAGACAATAAAACGTTCATTTCTTATTACTGAACGCAATTCTGTATTTGGCAATATAGAAATGGAACATGTTACCAAAACGTACTTATTCGCTCTGCGTTAGGTAGTTCCGAACGATCGAGTCCACTCGTCGAGGCTCTCGTTCTCCCCGTCGTGTCTATTCGACATCAGTCGCATAGTTAATATTTGTGGGTGGCGATGGTTGAAGTTCTGTGTAAATATTTGCGCGGCGACGCGGCGGAGCAGGCGCGCGCGGAAAATGCGAAAATGAAAGCGCACCCGTCGTGGATGACTCTGAAAAGTATTAGGTTGATATCCTCGCTGGCGAGCCGCGACGAAAACAACGCTCGCGAACGCGGTAAATCAAACCGAAGGCGCGAAGAGGAGCGGGTCCGAAGCCGCCTCGCGACGTCGCGCCCCGTCGTCGAAACTATTTGTTCCGAGTTATGCGTAACGCCCG
>JAODGE020023380.1:0-10114 GCA_027574965.2 Ecitophya simulans
GTACTTCCATTTTATCGGCACTAGAATTAAAGTATATGCAAAGATGTCAAATCATATGTATACTTTCACTTTTGACCTGACAATGCAACTATTGCACTAAGCAGTGCGCTTTCGCTGTGCATTCGTTGTGATTGTAAACATTGCGACATTTAATCTTATAGCAATGTCGCTAGAAGTATTAACATAATTAGACAAATTTGCAAGTTGATAGTTAAATTGTTTGCAATTCACGAATTACATGTTTAAAATATCTGTTGAAAACAATACTATGCAATACTATTACCTTTAAAAAAAATCTTACGTGTTCGCTTCAATGTAGGTAAGCTCATTTTACTGAAACAGCTGTAAATCTTTATATGGTTTTAAATAAAGCCCAGAGAATACAAACTATGTATATCAGCCAAGTTTAACTGCGAGATTGTATAAATATGAACTGACGGTGCGTTAAACTTTGATAACATGTATGCAGTAGTTTTAATATAAAAATGTTGAAATGTTAGGACTAAAATAGCAAAGAATAATATAATGCACTGTACACATAAAATTACTATGAAAAATTTTTAATAATCCACGTTAAACATTGGTAAAAATAATATGTGCAAAAATATTCAGCTCCTCGGGTTTAAACTGCAAAAATGGAACAAATTTTAAAGAATAGACGCTCGCATTTTGTAATTTTACACATTGAATAAATTTTTATAAAACAAATATGTCTGCCCCGTAAGTTACAAAAATACAAATGTAGATAAATAATTCTGGACAATCAATTGAAGATTGAAAATAATTGTAGACATCGAATTCATTTCGACGGCCAACATTCTATTATACTTTACTTTGATAAATCTTTCGCTCTCCCGCTTGCCGCCTCTGCGTGCGAGATGAATAAAACTCTGATTCGGCGCGTAGGAGCCAAACACGAGAGGGGTTGCAAAGCTGAAAAACGTCCGTCACATTCGTTAATGTCGCGGCCGTTATACCGCGCCGGGTGCCAATGCCCTTAATATTATAGAAAGTTCGCTCCGACCGAGGGGAAGATCCACGATTGCACGGGAGCGACGAATTCAATGCGCAATTACGAATCTTCCGCCCTCCTGCCAGCGTCCTGCGCGTGCGGCCGGTCAGCGAGCAGCGAGCGCACCGTCGACGAAGTAACGAGTGTCCTCGCGAAACGTGTTTGCCAACGTGCGGGGCGCGGCGCGTGCCACTAACGAAATCAGCGCCATTGCTCGCGCGATGTGACGTCGCGCTATTCACCCACTCGGACGTCCTCATCGTCGACATTCATGATATCTAACCTTAGCGTCGAGCCAACACCCCGCGGGGGGGCTCGAAACCGCAGAGCGTGCACGTCGTTCGAGCTGAAAATGGGCTTTTGCAGTAAGTAAAAATATACATTATTGTGCCAAGGTCCCAGAGGAGTACGTTCGCACGACGCCGACGGCCGAGCGAATATCCGAGCGACACTTGGACAGCAAGAAGTTGTCGTCGCGACGAAGATTACGGGCACTTGCCACTAATGTTGACTAAGCATGAAAGAGCGTTCGCATTCACTAATTTTCAAAACCCAGCGTTCGTGCATAATGTGCAGCGAAAATGCCGAGCTAACGGCGACTCGGCGGTGCACAAATGACTAGACGAGAATTAAGCAAGTAATATTGTATAATGGCGACCAAATGTGCGCGTTCTTGCGCCGGCGACGTTATGTGCTGCACGGCATTCCCTTTGGCGCGCGTAAGAGCATTTCTGCGGTTTCCAGCTAACTCGGTTTTGCGACCGGGCATCATCATCATCATCACCACCGGGAAACCAGGTCAAGACGGCGCGCGCCGCTCACATCTTACGCGCTGCGTTTCAGTCCTCTTGCGCTCACCTTAAAAGCATTCGCATTCAACGCGTGTGCGCGAAGAGACATGCATTCCGCGAACGTGTACTACTTTCCGCGACTTTTCGCGACGCCGCAAAGGGATGCGCAGCCGTACACGGCCGACGAGCGACACAATGGCGCCGCAGATTGCAAACTGACTCTTTCAGATTTAATCACTCATGCATTTTCGTGTCCGCCGACTGAGCAGATTGCATCCTGCCGTCAAGGAAGCCATTTGTTCCCTTCTGTCGGCGAGGCGCAGACGATGAAAAAATATGCAAGCGAATGCATTGAAACCGCGCACTCAATGAAATTACAATTCGCGTTTATAGAGTACGAGGTTGGTTGTTAACCATCAAGCAACAGCAGATGAATAACGGTGGTTTCCTTTATACAATTTGATCGATTCATCACCTGCATGCATCACAGATGCATTTGCGAGAAAACGCGAGGCTAAATAAATATTTCAATACACTTCGTTTCATGTCCAGTAAATAATAATTTGGCCGTCTATCTCATTATTGACTTTATCGTTGCCCGGTAGGTTTCGCCGCATGGTCCAATTGTAAATATTTAATCCGCAAAGAAGTACGCGAACTAAATTCGCCTTTTCTCGCTATCATCAATAAACTAGAGCATTAACGTCGTGAGGGATGCTCCTCGGTAACGACGCGGAGTCAACATATCGAAAGAATATTATTCCCGCTATGTTGCGATACGAAAGTATCCCGGTGAGGATTCCGGAGGGGATTTGCACGAAATCATGACTCATGTAACGTCGTCCCCCCCGTACGCGAAATGTGCATTTCAAATATTTTTTTCCAGCAACTGTGCGCCCGCGAAGCGCGGATCAAGTGGAACTCATTTCCAGACCGAAGACGGGCCTTCCTTGCATAATTTCCATTGTCCGTGCGAGTCGTGTGCTGCTGATCATTTCGGTACCGTCTGGCAGAACTCGAAAGAGCACTGGATGACATACAAGGATCTAGTTCTGGGTCAAAGAGGAGGGGCCGGGCAACGTAGGCCAGCGCACAGCCGGCGGCGGCGCGCCAGCAGTGTTCGCGTGTGTGCGTGAGTTGTGTGTCGCGCGAACGGCGAGAAGCGCGAGATCGATACGCGACGAGACGCGAGCCAAACACGCTCGACGGCGAACGTCGGCGCACGGCCCAAGGCAATGAGGAATGCGAATGAGCGGCGGCGGCGGCATTGGCAACGGCGGGCTGGCGCACGCACTTATCGCTCGTTTAAGTTTTCGCCCCCACGTCCAAAATGTGCGCTAGGCTCTAGGCTGCACTGTAGTCGTCTTCGTGCGCCTTGATTTCGTGCCCGACAATGACGCAAACATCTGCAGCGCAATTGTTCGCAAGCTGTAACCCGAACGCAACATTATAACACCTAGCCATTATGTTGTACACCTATTATTGTTCATTAACGTCTGATTAATCTGCAGCAATTGTGAATAATTGCAACCGTAACATTGTTATATCAAAAAGCAGTTGCTACCAAAGTGTGACTTCCCACAGACCAGCCGGATGCACATAGAAACTCGCTGGCTTTTCATTATCTCAACATAGATATAAAAGGTCAAAAATTGCAAACTTGTATAATTTTTACACAACGCCACCAATCGAGAGAAATAATAATCGAATATCCCAATTTCAGAAAAATTCTTTCGTGGGAAAAGGGTATTAAATATGCTCGCAAGCGTCGAGTTCCAATTTCGCCCACTGAATATCTAATCGCACGAATCTTTTTCCCCAACAAGATTTATTATGAGGTTGCTATATATTACGTCGCAGTTTGTACGCGAAACGTGTGTCTGGCGGTGGTTGTTCCTAATGGAAACGGTCTAACTAAACGATTCCGATGCCCTCATAAATTCGACTCGTGCCGCTTATCTAAAAAGACTTAAAGACTTCATACTCCGTGTAGCACCTACGTGGCACCACTACCACCCTGTCAGCAATACCCTCACGGACAGCTCGGCCCGCCGCCGCCTCCGTATCTGCGGATAGCAAGCGGAATAAAATTTTCACTCCTTTGAACCATTTCCATTGCAAATTTCAAATGGTAAAAACCTTTCCGAACACAAGTCAAGGCGAAACATAGAAAAGCAGAGCGAACGACAGAAGGTAGATGTTGCCATTTCGAGCAAGAAATGAACAACTCCCACGTTTCCCGGATGTCTGCGTAGAACAAATAATTATTTATTTTCGAACTTACTTCCAGCAGGTATAATTTGACAAAATATTTTAATTGATAATACAGAAACTTTATATAATAAGTACCTCCGTTGTATAAACACTTTTTGAATAGCAATTAATTTTAATCAGAAATGTGTATTCAAGTATTACATTCATTAATTATCCAAGAGGAAGGAGCGCAGCAGAAAAATTTCCAATGCACAGTGTGCGATACTTACAGTAAGAGAATTGAATAATGTATTAGCACTGACATTTCCCCTTTCTTCCCAACACATCAACATAATTTAGTTTTCTTCCATTTCTTAAGTTCTCCAGTTCCACATTCTTTGCGAAAAATCGCCTTTATTCGCAACACGCAAACGCTTGCTTCTTACATAGTCGAAAATCTCTTATCTTTCTGGCCAAAATCGACTTGGGGCCGAACCCTCCCCAAAAGAAGATTGCGAACGAACGAACATACACGTACGGTATGTATATACAACATTGCGCCGGAACTTGTAACTGAACGTAACCGCCACTGAAGCTTTTACGAAAACTGTTAGTGCCGTTGTTTCTTATTGCTCCAGGGAAAAATACTGGCCTCGATTGTGTTGGTGCCTATTTCATCCGTGTGGCAAAAGAAACAAACGCAAAAAAGNAAAAAACCGCAACAAGCAAAGAGAAATATTCCATCCGCCGACACATTTTTGCATCTACTCGCCTTCTTTTCGCCGAGGCAATTTTCTTGCCAATCGCGAGCATAAACTTTTATCAACAATCGTTGGGAGATCAACATGTCAGTTTTTGCCAATTCGCATTTGCATCGCCCGGTGTGCAGGCGCCGCTTGCCGAGTTTGCGAGCTGTTGCCTAAGAACCGTAATGAGAACGCGTCTATAACTGTACTCCGCTTCGCACAATCATCAAATCAAGTTACTGGGTCGGAACCTCGAAACATAAAAAATTATTTTCTTTTTTTACGTTTGTTGCGGTTCTCACTTACACACGATATACGAAAATCACATGAGCAGCGAACGAAACAATTTTCCAACGTCTTAGCGAAGTTGGTGGGAAATTTTGGCGAACAGTGGCGCGCGAGCGCGAAAGAGACGTCGCGACCGCATCCGTCTCGAGAAAAGTTTCCACGCTTGGGGGACTGCTGCGTGCACTCGGGAGGCTTTGCAATATATCACAGAATTAACTTATAAAGTCCCTAATGCCTTCGCTGGGTTCGCAACGCCCACCGCGCGCAACATTGCTTTTTATCCGCTCGAATGCCGGCGAGCGTAAGCAGGACACGCGGCGCGCATAAGCCAAGAGGGAGAGCGCGGACGCGCGTTGCGTGCAAGAGGGTGCAAATGAAAAATACTTAACGCAGTAGAACGTGTTGTGCGTCAGCGCAGAAGCGCGAGCGGGTGGCATCGGAGTAAGTGGTTACTTAGCAGTTTTGTGCGGTGGTATTATTCAAATGTATCCGACCGCGGTATTACGGCGGACAGAGTTTAATATCGCATAGTAACCGTCATCATCGGGTAAATAAGTTATTGCGATTTTCGCTCTACACCATATTGGCAGTAAAAAGAAAAAAAAACAAATCCATCCTACTAAAATGTTAATAGGTAGATGGAGTAAGTAGACTAAGAGATTTCTAGAGCACAGCGGACTAGATATGGTCAATGCGCGATACTAACAAACGTCGACTATTAATCAATTTATGGATGTATAGTTTATGCCACGTTTCCTATTATTTACCAATCAACGAAAATGGCAACGTTCAACGTCAGCGAAGAAACCAGCAAGTAACAAGAAACAAAGAGAGAAGAGTTTGGTAGTCAATACTTGTAACTCATATCATAACGGGCTTCGGGTTCGAGGTGATTGTTATCTCGTCGGTCTGCGTCGAACGCGAGCCCTACTTCCAGCGACCGGTAACGTACACTTTTATATATCACCCATAAGTCTTGCGTTACGAGTGGCACGTAAAGCAATTCGCCGGTAATACTCTGGTAGACACGAAGTAATTTGTAAGGGACCTACCCTTATATCGCGCGTCGGCCCACAGCTGAAACGGTATTGCCGTCGAACGCGAATGCCAAGACCAGAAGGCCGCAGGCTACTAGCTAGCTGGCTGCTGCTAGATGATTGTGTGTGTGTGTTGTGTGTGTAGGTCCGTGCCGCCGCAGCGCCGCCAACCGGAGCCGATGGCCTGCTGCACACACCCCGCCGATTTCGAGGCGGTGGGCAGCCGAAGGAGAAGCGAGCACGACGTCGCGAAATTCTAACTTTGATTACTTGCTAGGTAGGTTCGCCGTCGCTGCCTCGCTCTCTCGCCGCTCTCTCCGGTCCGTTCTGAGCGATAGGTTCGCTTCAAACCCGTTTGCTATTCTGCGCGACTGCCGTCGCGATATGCCACCGGAGACAAGCCAGCGACGACGCGCAGAGGAAAGCGCGACAGACAGTGCAACCCGTTCTTTCGCGCCCTGCCGATTCGCACGAAACCAAAAAAAAAATCGACGCCCCGCCAACGAAAATTTTATGCTGGCGTAAATTTCACGCGCCATCCCACGCGCAGATAACTTGAGCAAATTGGAACGCCGCTTCGAGCTCAGGTTAATTACCAAAGGAAACATCTGGGCGTTTCCAATTTAATATTTCAATGCGCAAATACGGACAATCCGCAGCGTAGCGTTTCACATTCACCATCGGCATAGACTGAAAAGCCACAAAGTCCTAATTAATTCTCTCTGGCAGTTAGTAACATACTTCTTATCAGACGATCTGACAAATGACACGAAAACACGATTCGTAAAACTTTTTTTCGCGTTACACACAATTGCTTTGTTTCCATTAGACGGTTTATCATTAAAAAAAATATATATAATATATTAAATATATATAATAAAGTATAAGACCAGTGCACGGCAAGTTGACGTCATATAAAGTAGAGAAAGTACCATTACAGAATATAATCGCTGCGGTTCAGCCTTCCAACGAACTCGGCGTTTCCGACGCGGTTAGTAATAATAAATAAAATAATGTGCTTCACAGACGATAAATAACAGCGGAAGCGAAAGAAAGAGCATCGCGCATGCGACGCGCTCGACAAATAATACAATTTACAAAAATCACATTAATCGTCACGAATTATATAAAACAAACAATAGACTTTAGCATGTCGCTTTCGACGCAAAAATTGCCAATTGTTGGCATTAATTCGACGAATAACAGCGCACGCTGCTTCATTTCGAATCGCATTAATGTGCAACCGTGAGTGTGCCCGACACTCCATGATGGGCGCATATGGATTTTATAAAATGAATTCGCTCAACTGAATAATAACGCTATGGCGGAGTCGTTGCTCCCGACTTTATTAACATAAAAAAATATGCTGCGAACGAGCCGATACGAGTAGCCGGGCATTCAGTTTCGTGATTGGCTCTTACTTTCTTTTTCGCGCATTGTTCGAACTCGCCCATCGCCAGCAGTCGTCGTTTCACCTCGAGCACGGTACCATGCGCGACCGTCGTGTGGAAGTCGAACGTAAAACAAACGATTGTTTAACGGACGAAAGCTCAAACTAATTTGCTTCGCAACCTCACCACCCGATGTCCTCGCAAGAGACCAATTAATTGATAGCGGAGGTAATCATGCCCGGGGCCGGCTTGTATCTCACCTGCAACAAATTAACGAACGTTTGGCGAACGTCAATATCGATAATGTGGGTAATATGGGGTAGGAATTTAATTGAGCCTATTTGTTCGCGCCAAAAATACAATCACGGACACGAAGGCGCCGAAACGCGGCAGGCGACAGAGGGAGCAAAGTGTGATCAATATACCGCAGCGCGCGAGCGCCGACGGCGGCGGCATTTTCACACGGAAACGCACATTCGGGCATTTTTCTGGCACGCTGCCCGCCTCTCATTCCCGGCGTTCGGCGGCAGCACTAATTGAAGAAAAATGCATTAAAAGTGAGCACGTCGCGCTGGGTGCAACGCGCGTTACGTTCGCGCCATTATGCCGATAATTAAAATTTTCAAATCGGCATGCGTCGGATCGCCGCAACCCTTCGCGTAAATAACACGCCGGGGACGCGTTTCCGCGCGCGGGCGCATCGTGCAGGAGAAGCGACCATATGTCCGCACATATTCGAAGCAATAACTACTGATTAATTGCGTTTGTCTCTCGCGCGTACGCTGCATGCGCGACAAAAGCGAACGGCGAATTGTCCGATTGCGCTTCGTTTCGACGTTGCGACGCTTCGCAAGGGGGACGTCGACAAAATTGCAACAACCTAACTTGCTGACGATGCGCGCGTAGGTGAAAAGAAATGTCAAGTTATCGACCATCCACTACCTACGTTTTTTTTTTGATTACATGTCGATTTCAAAGCGAGAGGAAAAAGTGCATCAAACGTGCAATTTCAATGGTCAAAGCGAAGGAAACGTTGCTGTGTTAAAAATTTCAAACAAAAACATATTTGCTTGCTATACGTTATTCTGCCCGGACTTGGACACGTTAAAAAAAATAAAAAAATAATAAAAACAAAAGCTGGCAAAATAAAAAAACACGTTTTATTTGTCATTTTCAATAAAAATATTATTAGTTCACATATTTTTTTAATTGGTTGACAATATGAACTATTCGATAGATAAATAAAGTTTTGCAATACCGCTGGTATTGCCGAAAAATGTAACTAACTGCAAAAACAGTAATACTTCCTTCGACCTTAATGTACCTATGGCAAACAAAACGCATACTTCGCACAAACGAATGTCCTTGCGAATGTTTTCAACGCCAGAACAATGTCGTGGGACATTTTCAAATTGCAAGTATATCCGATCGTTATCCCTTTTAAGATACAGAAACGCTCTTTGACAAAACAAAAAAAAAACATGCGAGTTTAACGACACGGAATTCAATTGCATCGTTCCGTGTCACGTTTAGTTTCGTTCACGATAATATCCCCAAGAACAACACAATGCAGTACAATGCACCATCACGTGCGCGTAGTGAGGTTAGAATTACGAAAATATGGGAACAAGTCCGCGCGCAGCAAGCACAACTGCGAAGCGACTGCGAAGGAAATGGTTCCGCGTTTAGGAAGCGCGTGGGACTTGGATCAATGACACCACGCCGGCGGGCGAGGGCACGAAGACGTCCCCGTCGGTGCGCCTACGTCAAGCCACGCCGTGCGAGATGCCACGACGTCCGCATGCGACGGACATCTAGCAGCCGGCACGCGCGCTCTACGACTTAACGCACAGCCGGTGGTTGGTCGGTTATGAAGATTATGCATGCGCCGGCTAGGCGAGCGACCCGAACGCGCACAGGAAATCCCGTTTTCGAATTCTGGACTGAACCGCAGTGACCTCGGCGTAATCTAGTCGTAAAAGGGTCGTTGCGCGACGCAAGAGATGGAATTTAATCAACCGCATTTTCATAATGTGCATCATTAATCGAATGACTAATCGCACCGAATTATTACGACAGACACTGTGCAATGAGGAGCTACGGATGTCGAAAATCAAAAAAAGTAACGATATATATAGCGTTATCGATATATAATTAATTTGAAAAAAATATTGATATATCGATATATCACACTCAATTTTAAATCGAATATGAAATTGTCAAGAATAGTTTCTTTCCTTCCTTATATTAGAATTTGATTACAAAATATCGACTTTTATACCGTTTCGATAGTCCAAATTTAATATCGATATATCGAAGAATAAAATATAGTGCAAAAGTATCGTCAAAAAAAATATATATATCGATATATCGATATATTTTCGACATCCCTATGAGGAACCACAAAGCTGCTAGAACACGTCCGAAACCATGTTTCATCGTCGTGCATTGTTAGACTCTCTTTGAAAAGTGGTAAATTCGATCGTGCGTATTAATAAAGCCACCGATGTACTTGACTTGCGATACGATTCAACCTTAACCTCTGCATTCCGACATCGGAGTCGCATTACAGCAACATAACAAACATTCTTAATGCAAACATACGTGCGTAATATCAAACGCATGTCGAGCAATACGTCGATTGCTTAGGTAACAA